>VWZE01002952.1:1196527-1307675 GCA_013396675.1 Eubucco bourcierii
CTGAGGGAGTTGGGGCTCTGCAGCCTGGAGAAGAGAAGGCTTCGAGGGGACCTGATAGTAGCCTTCCAGTATCTGAAGGGGGCCTAAAGGAAGGCTGGGGAAGGATTATTTACAAGGTCCTACAATGACAGGACAAGGGGCAATGGGCTTAAACTGGCAGAGGGGAGATTTAGACTAGATGTTAGGAGGAAGTTCTTTGCAGTGAGGGTGGTGAGGCACTGGAACAGGTTGCCCAGGGAGGTTGTGGCTGCTCCCTCCCTGGATGTGTTCAAGGCCAGATTGGATGAGGCCTTGAGTAACCTGTACTAGTGGGAGGTGTCCCTGCCTATGGCAGGGGGTTGGAACTAGATGATCCTTGAGGTCCCTTCCAACCTTACCATTCTATGATTCTATGATTCTATGAAACGTGTTGATATTTGAGAATGTGCTTGTACACTTGGAGCCTAGTTTCTGTTTTGCAGATCTGTCTCATGGTAAAGCTCTTGAATAGAGCCAACTTTTTATATCTTGGCTTACAAGATGTAAGGATGAAGTGACATAGCCTGTTGTTGAAGGGAGAGTAATGTTCAGTAGTAGAGAGAATGGTTCACATTTGGTGTAGAATACCACAAATTGCTTCCTACTTAACTGTGTGTAGAGATAATGGTCTGCAAATACTTTTCATGTTACTCGGAACAATGTCAGCTCCAGGAATTGTTTGCATTCAGTATAAATATTTTGAGTTATTCATTACCATTAACAGAAAATAGTAATTCTTGCTTTTACACCTTCTCTTTTTCCAAATTCAACTTGGCAGGACCAATCGTTCACTCCTCATGCCAGATTGTGCACTATAGAGCTCAGTCCATGAAATTTATTGTTAGAATTGATGTAAATTACATCTAATGGGCAGATGACTCATGGCTGTGCTGACAGCCAGCATTGCATCCTAAAGGCACATATGAGCAGGTTGGAAGCTAAGGCATAATAAACAGGGCTCATCTCATTTCCCCCTTCATGTCACAGTTTTCTTCTCAGTGCTAGGCTGCAGAAGTGCTGGGATGCCACTCCGCTCAGATCATTTGTGTCACAGTTGCAGTGGCTGTACCAGATTATCTTGGGTATTGCTCCAAATGTAGGCTTCAGAACACAAGCCAAGTGGATCTTTTTCAATTTCCAAACAATACTAAGATGCTTGTTTAAAAAGCAATAACTTAACCATGCTTCATTGCTTTCCTTGCAAACACAGTTCTTTTAAGTCTGTAATGTGATCAGTATTACATACACTCCTGCTCTACTCTGGTGAAACCTCACCTGGAGTGCTGCATCCAGCTCTGGAGCTCTCAGCACAAAAAGGGCATGGACCTATTGGAGCAGGTCCAGAAGAGGGGCAGAATGATCAGAGAGCTGGAGCACTTCTGTGAAGAAAGGCTGAGTTGGGGTTGTTCAGCCTGGAGAAGAGAAGGCTCTGGGAAGACCTTACTGTACATAAAGGGACCGATAAGAAAGATGGGGACAATCTTTTAGTAAGTCCCATTGCAACAAGACAAAGTGCAATGGTTTTAAACTGAAAAGAGGAGAGATTTAGACTAGATGGAAAAAATTTTATACAGTGAGGGTAGTGAAACACCAATTTAAGTTACCAGGTATCCCATACTTGGAAATATTGAAGGACAGGTTTGATGAAGCTCTGAGTAATCTGATCTAGTTGAAGTTGTCCCTGCTAACTGCAGGAGTGGGGTTTGGACTATATGACCTTTAAAGGTCCCTTCTGACACAAAATGTTCTATGATACGCCAAATTGCAGAGTTGAATCTGGTTACTGATCACACTGCTCTCCATTATGGACCACCAAGTTTTGGTTTTGTCCTTAATGTTGTCACTGCAGTGATAACCACTGCATGGCAGTGCCAGGGATCGAGGCTTATGGCTGAGGGCAGATCTGATCATGTGGCAGGGTCTGAGGGCCTTGTCTGGGCTTTTATAGTGGGAACAAACTATTAGGATACATTTCCTGTAATTTCCCCCATCCTGCTGAAAAATTGTGGGAAGTGTGAGAACGCTACAGTCAGATGGGGAGCATCATCTCATTGCTTTCCCATGCTTCCAAGTCTCCTGTAGCTGGATGCTTGATTGTAGTTTTGTTGGACTGGGGATCAGTTTTGGTTATGCAGCATCTCATGCCTATGGCCCAGCCCTGACCTGGAGGCATTAATGTGATGTAACTGGTACATTAGTGCTTGGTTGCACTGAGAAGCTAAACCAGTTTGGAATGCAGATGAGAAGGGATTTCTGCCTTGCTGCAAAATCTTTCAAGGCTGATGTGGAGGATCCAGCTTTGCACTGGAATGAATCCAAGCTGCTCTTCCCAGCCTGACTGTGAAGTATGAGGTAAATAACACCAGAATGGTGATATTATGGAAGAGCTCTTGTAGACTTTAGAAGAGAGGAAGATGACAACTGCAGGAGCATTTGTTAAGCTGCTGTTGAGAAAGTTCTCTCCAACCTTCTACAACTTCATTTAAAATGTGATGACTGTTTACTATGCAGCCTAAAGCCGCTTCCTGTTTCCAGGGCAGTAGTTATGTCAGAGGCACACCACTTGCTCTGTCAGCCCAGGATATGGTCTTGACCACATTAATAGGGAGCACCTTCATATTGTTATACTTGACAATAACTATATCCTGGAATAACAAACTCCCCACCATTCAACTTGCAAGTTTGTAAGCATCTGCTGAGGAAAATAAATAGGAAATCATAGAATCATAGAATGGTGAGGTTGAAGGGACCTCAAAGATCATCTAGTTCCAACCCCTTGCTATAGGCAGGGACACCTTCCACTAGTACAGGTCACTCAAGGCCTCGTCCAACCTGACCTTGAACACCTCCAGGGAGGGAGCATCCACGACCTCCCTGGGCAACCTGTTCCAGTGTCTTACCACCCTCACTGTAAAGAACTTCCTCCTAACATCCAGTTTCAGTCTCCCCTCTGCCAATTTAATCACCGTTTCTCTCTCCTTTGCCCCATTACTTTAAATCCAAGTAATTAATCTTTAAGATGGTTTTAAGGACCTAGTTTGAAGATGTTGCTGGTGACATCAGTATATGCCACAGAAAGGGATCTGAGTTCACCTAGTGGTATTGCTACTTAGTATTCAGCTGATGCTGTTGCAGTGGGCAACGTGATGCCAATACACACAGGGTGAAGAATGGGGAAGCTGAAAGTTGCCTCCATGGTCCGGGAACTCCAAAGTGGAGGCAATGTCTCCAAACATCTCACTACCTATTGGTTTTGCTGCTTGGGGTGGAGTATACCAGGATAGGGTGAGTAATGGCCTTTTCAGAGGGTTGGTCACTGGGAGGAAATGCCACATCAAGTGGTGATTCAATTCTGCAGCCTGACTTGGATATTTGGCAGTGGCTGTTGTTGGCCTCCTTAATTTCTTATTGTAACCACGACTTGCTTTAATTTCTTGAACCAGCTTGAAGTGCCATATTTACTGGCTTTTGTTTCCAGTGAGAAAATACGTAAAATTTAATTAGTACAAGCTGAAGTTGAAAAGAAACCTCTACATTGGAGGTTAAGGGACCAAAGTATTTTGGCTCTTTTTCCCCCACAAAATTCAGTCTGAGTGCTTGTTCATTGCTTTTTTCACTCCAAGCCTGTCCAGCTTGCTCTATTCCTTTAGGATGGTGTGATGCTATGGGATACATGCTGCTTTCTGGGCACTGTTGCTGCATCAGTGAAACTTGCCTGAGTGGTTTTAGAGTCTAAAGCAAATGATGGTTGAAACTTCATGCTTAATTCTGTTAAAAAACTTCCCTGGTGCTTCCTCCATTGTTGAGCATGGTCTGCTTGGTGAGCTGCACATGGCATTGTGCTGCCAGGGGAAGTTTGGAAAGGCTGCAAAACACTGCAGGGCCCAGCTTACTGGGGAAATGTTCCAGCATCCTGGGCTGCCTTGGAGTACAAATGGAAGAGGAAATTACTGTTACTTGTGTCCATCTTCAGTGAGAGGAACAATAACTTGAAGCAGCAACCTCGGCACACGCTATTCCTTTCCTTGTAACCTGGAATTGGCAGGCGGCTTTGGAAAGGCTTCCTGCGTCCTGGCTGTCACAGGAGAGCCAGCTGTCTGGATAAACATTTCCAGTAGGATTGGAGAGTTTCCTGAACACTCTGTGTTCCCTCTGAATTAGTGTTGTTGTGAGGGGGGATTCCTGGAGATGACTGCACCTGTGCCAAGTGCATTTCATACTATGTGAGCCAGCTCATTGCCTAGGAAGCAGCAGATTTGGGTGCTGTGCTCTCATGGCTTTACATGCTTGTGGGATTGGATTCCAAAGGCATTTTCTTCCAAAACACTGACAGGGAGCTTTTCCACTCCTTCACTGTTACAGACCATGGATGGTTGGTGGGAGTGCAGGGATTAGTCAGGTTATGTATCTCATGGTGATTAACTGTTTACAACTCTGGTTGTATTGGATTTTGGCCAGTGATGTCAAGGAGGCTGCCAAGCTGCGTTTTCAAAATTTCAGGTCCCTTAACAGTTTCCATCCACTGCAGTGCTGATACTCTCTCATGTGAAACTGCTGCAGCTGTTAATTGCAGGAAGAAAACAGAATAATGCTTCTTAGAGGGAAAGCTGACTTGCCCCTGACAAGTGTAAAATGAGCAGGACTGGAACTGACTGGCAGTGATTGTTTTCTGTTTGTTGTCTTTTTCCAGCATCACTGTCACAGCTTTTTACTGCTCAGAGTCTGATTCTGCTGTTCAGTCAGCTTTTCAGGGTAGTCTTGCCATAGAGCTTCAGTGGTTACATGTGGATCTATCCAAGTCGTTCTCGACTGTTACAGCAAATTGGAATTTTCCTGTGCTTGCTTTTACATTTGTTCTTCAAACAGGCTTAGGCTCCGAGATGATCACTGATTTGGCAGGGCTCGAAATACTTCTTTGAGGGTAAAGGATGATGTCAGCTGTAGTTTGCTGTTAGAGTAGTCTTTTCTGAGACTGTCTTGTGGATGGTCTTTGTTCACTTTTGTTCTGGTGTATGCTGGGGGAAAGTAATGCCATGCTGGTGTCCTGGACTGGGTGTTGGGAAGAATCTAACAAATGCTGATGCTGGAGATGATGTGTTTGAAATTATCCTGGTCTGGAACTGGTGGCAAAGCTAGGAAGAAAGAGATTTCCAGGGCCTGACTCTGGCCAAGATACCACACCAGCTCTGATCTCGTGATACACAAGGGAGGAGGAAATAAATAGCTTTTGAGGTTTTTTGTACATGAAAGGATTTGGAATATTTGTGGAAGGCTATGATGGGAGAGTCTGCTTGGGGTTTTATTTCTTTGCAGGTTGTTGCCATCAAGGTAATGTGTGCTGTGCATTGCTGGCATCTATTCCTTAGGCAGTTGCATTGATTGCACCCTTTTTTAAGATGCCACCTGCATGTGCTTTGGGTCTCCATGGCCTCTTGGTCGGTGCAAGCTTATCAGTCATGATGGTATATGTGGGTGTCAGCTATAAAGGTGTTTCTCTTGTCTTTGCTTGGAGGGCAGTCTGTGAAAATAAGCTGTATGACTTTATGGAGTGAAAGCAGTGTTCCCCATAAGCATGGAGGAGTGCTGTTGTTAACCTAAGAAGCCAGAGCTTTTTGGGTTAGCAGGGGGATTGTACAATAACTTTCACAGCATGTGTTCTTCATCCAGCACAGCTGGATGTTCTTGTGATTTCATTGACTTTAGTCAAAGGAAACTCAGGGTGAGTTTTTCACTGGTGTTGACACTTTACAGGGCTGTTGGGTGCTTGCTTTTTCCCTTTCTTGCTCTCTCTGTTGTACTAGGTCTGCTCACCTGTCCCTGGTAATGTGCTTCAGTTCATTAAGCGATGAGCAAAAGACATTTTTCTTCTGTCTGGATTTTCCCCAGTGTGTGGGGCTAAACTGGCTTCCTGAGGCAGTATGTGAGCTCCTTCAGGGCTGGAGAGGAGAAAGGCTTGGGGTAAGGGAAGAACAGGATACATCTAGCAGTAGTGAGACTAGACTAAGTCACTATCTGAAGTCTCTCCATCTGAAAAGGCACATGAATATCAGACCCATACTAGGCCCTGTACGCATATTTTTAACTACCTGAAGAACCTGGGACAAACCACTTTCCTTGTATTTTTCTGGATACCTTCTGATAAATTTTTAATCTCTTTCTCTGCATAGCCCTTAAAATGCTGCTGTAAATCATACAAATACCACTTTGTGTCTGTGTACTGAAGTTACAATTGGTGTGAAGTCCCTACTGTTTCTGCATGATTGGAAGTAGGAGGTGCTAATGCAAGAAACAAAACAAGAAATAGCCTTTTAATGTGTTTCTGTTGGTTGAAGGAAACATTTAATGACTTCAGCTTCTTGTTACTTTATCTTTCTGCAGGGATGTGAAAGCAGGAAATATTCTTCTTGGAGAAGATGGCTCTGTCCAAATTGCAGGTAACTTTCCTGGTAGATTTGAATAAACTTTGTGTAAGGGGTATCCAAAAAGGCGATATAATGATCAGGAAGAAATCTACATAAAACTGTAAGCTTCCAGAAGCCCCACAGTTCTTAAAGCAAACAAACAAAACCAGACCAATAGCACCAAAAGCCCTTACAATAAACAAACCACAAACCCAAAGAATAACAACCCAGGGTTAATTACATCTTGTTATCTTAAAAATACCATTCTTTGGAATAACGACAATCTGATGAATAAATTCATAAACTTTAAGAGCTCAGAATTAATAGATTAGATAACATTCTTGGCATAAGTTGGTCAGATTGTTAAAAGAGCAAGTTCATAGACTTGGAAGGGGACTGCACAGACCTTGCTGATTCATCATCAGTGTATGAAGTGGGTTTTAGAAGGACTGTGGTGAACAGTGGATACATTCAACAGAAATTTGTGCATCTGATAGTAAAAAGTCATTGCAACTTTGCCTTAACCTATGGTCTGCCAGTCAGAGTGCTCATATGGATGCTCCCTGGTCTGCTTCAGTTGAGCTGAGTGGCAGAGTACCTGTCTGACTGCCCTAACCTAACCCAAACTGCAGTGCACTGGAAGTCATGGAAGCAGTTGTGCAGGCTGAGAGACAGAGTAGGGACTTCTGTTAAAGCAGTTACTTTAGCTTATGCAGATGTGCCTGCAGGAGATGCCTGTTGTGGTTACTGCTGTCATAAGCTACATCAGCACAGTTGGAAACAGCCCTTGGATGGGTCATGTCTGTGCAAAAGGATGTTGTGTGGTGTGCAGGTTTTTTGGGGGTTTGTCCATTTCCCCCCTTCACTTTTGTTGTTTTATTTCATACATGTTCCCACAGACTTCACTCTTTCTAGAAATCAAGAATTATTGTTGTAGACTATTAAGTAAGACAAGATTTTTGGACAGTACATTTAGAACCTGAAAGACTTGATTTTTCTCCTCATCCCAGTGTGCTGGGATTTGCATCTTGGAAAGAGAGATGTGGATTTTCTACCAGGGGGCAGAATGCTGAGGGTTTTTTATAGGTAGTTCTCTCTCTGCAGAAAGCAATAAACTGTTTTACAGGACATAACATCCAAAACACCTAAAACACAGGACTTCTGTTCTAAACCTGAAGTTGCTTTGTTTCCCCTTTTAAATATCTTAGTGCTCTTAATGCCTGCTGTTATATTTGTGATGAGGTGTAAATAATTCATCCTGTGTGGCAGCTGATGGAAGAGAGGGAGTGGTTTCTAAATCACCCAGATGCAAACTTTATACAGTGACAGCCTGGATTATTTTTCCATAATGGGGTCAAGATGTAACATTTTGGATTTGTAATTGGTTGAATGCAAATGCAAATAGCTGTTGCATTAGAGTAGTACACTGTTCTCCCCAGTGTTTCTGCCAGCCCAGCAGAAGGCTGCTTATGTTTCTCTTCCACAAGGGGTGCCAGGGCTTGGCTTTCTCTTTTTAATTTTTTTTTTTTTTTTAATTGAAGCTTACTGGTAATAGACACATGTCCATGTGTGGTGTTTTGGTTTTTTGTTTTTTGTTTTTTTTTTTTCCTGGTGGTTAATTTTTACTTGATAAATAGTTTAAAAATTGTCTTGCTTGTATGGATTTCAGAGGCTTTATATTGTCTGTGATGTGCACAAGTTCCCCTGGCTTGAACTGTCTACTGGTGGTTTAGATGTGCAACATTTAAATTATGAAATCTCTCTCTCTGTACATCCTGTGGAAGCAACAGTGCAAGATGTGCAGAGTTCCCTCTTTGCAAATTCTGTCTTTGAACGTGCAGAAGGACTAAGCTGTAACCTTTCATCTGACAGCAGAGTAACTGAACTCAACCAAGGCCACCAAGTTCACCGCAGTGGCTGGAAGCACTTTGGTTTATGCTGGGGCAGCTGATGACTTGAAAGAAAGAACAATAAATGACTGAATGCTAGAGAAGAGCCTGACCTGGCCATTACATGAGATTTTGTTTCTGTGAGAATTTCTGACACTTAATGCTTCCTTTCCTCCTGACCTATAATGAAATAGCAAAATTTCTTGTGGGTTTATTTTTGTTTTGTTTTGGGTTTTTTTTTGAGGAGGAAAAAATACAGGAACCAAACTAAACCAAATAAACCAAGTTATTGTTTCAGCAAGATCAAAGCACTTGCCTTTGACAATAATAGTAATGCATATTATGAATAATTCTGTTGAGTGCTTCAGTTATCAGCTGGATGACATCACTGCTTTCCCATGAAACAAACACATTTAAGTTTCGCTGGAAAGTTACACCAGGAAAAAAATAAATCAGCTGTGGAATGAAGCCTGAGGGTTAGAGTGTATGGGGCACCACCCTTAAAGGAGTTGGTGTGGTGTGCATAAAAAATTTCAAATGATGTAGCAGAAAAGAACTGCTTCAATTCTTTTATAATGACTCCTTTCCATTTCTCCATCCCTCTACCAAAACTGCCTGTGAGCAGTTGTTAAGAAGGTCTTATTCAGTGTTTGGCCTTTGTGACCTTTTGTTCCTCTGTGTTTCCTGCTGCTGGACACAATACTTGTGTCTTGTTTCAGAAGAAATGTAAATCTTAAATATAAGTGTAAGGAATGTGAATCTCCAACAGGAAATCCTTTGAGGGGAAAAAACTCCAAAGCTGCTTTCAAGGTTTAGGAATGAAAACACTGGGCCCTGTGATGGAGGAAACCCCACTGCTGGGCTCTACCTCTACAATGTGTCAGTGAATTTATTTACTTTGGAAACTACAGAATTCATGACCATAGCTTTGCTGCAGGATTGTATGGTTCTGACTTCTCTCCTTAATTTGGGCTGTGCAGTTCTGTTGAGGCTGAACAGAAAAAAACCCATGTTGATGAAGGTGTGTCTGATGTTTCTCAGACTGTTTGTAACTCTGAATTGGCAGCTGTGCTTCAGAGCTGAAAGCTGCGGTGGGAGCACTGGGAGCTGAGGCAGGTGCAGGTGAAATCTGGGAGCTGGGGGAATTTGCTGGAAGTAAGAATTCTAAAAATTCCTCTAATGGCCTGTGCAGCTTCAAACTCCTCCCCAGGTCCTTAGACTTGGTGTTTTTTACTTACAGCTTTGTCTGTTCTTAACTGTGTAGCCGTTTTTGCTTTCAGAATGTACTTCCACTGAACCAAAGCATAAAATTGCCTTCAACAGACCCATCTGATCAGTGGGACCTAAAGTGAGGCTGTTTGCTTCGATCTTTACATCTTTGTCTTTTGTTTCTTTTTTCAAGGGCACATGCTTGGGCTTGTGGCTTGGCACCAAAGTTTTGGGGCCTGTTACAATTCAGAGTATTACTTGCTGAGTTTGAAGTGTTTTCCTGCACGTTGAATTAATCTGTCTTCAGGAGAGAGCAGGACTCTCTCCCAGATACCATTGTTCTGGGCCATGCTGATGGTGGTTGCAATGTAAATTGAGATAGCTGCATTCTTTTGTGTCCCAGTCTCTCCATGGCAATGGTTGTGTTTTGTTTTTTTAATCAGAGCATAAAACTTCTTTGCCCTGGTGTTTATGTGCTCTCTGAAGTCTAAAAACTGCATGGGTTAAAGTACTCTTTACCAACAGAAGCTGCATTGGCACCAGTGTTGCTGCCTAAACCAGGGCACTTCTCACAGTAAGCAGGGTTTAATATTCTTCAGTTTATTTAACTGTGCAGGCCCTATAGATTATTTGGAAATGAAGTGATAGACTGGGAAGGGATGGGAGAGTTGAAGGAAACTCTCCTGGAGTACATGAGACTCGCTCAGTACAAACTGTGCTCCAACCATGGCAGTATGTTAGCATCCTACTGAGACAGGATGCAGACTAATTCCTTTCCCCCTGATTTTATCCACTGGGATATTAAATAGTGCTGTCACTCACCCTGGAAGGCTCATGTCTTGCTATGAGAAGTTTTTCTACTACAGGGACAATAGCCTGGTATCTTCGGATTTTAAACTCAGTCTGGCTCTGAAAGTGCAGTGCCCGAAGCAGTCAGTGTGCCTGCTGTCCTGGGCACGCCCCGCTCGCTGCCAAGCGGTTGGAGTAGATTGAGATTTCACCAAGTCGTTCAGGACTTGCTAATTGATACCGGGCAAATTGCCTAACCCCTCTCCCTTTATCTATTTATAAAATGGGGATAGTTAAGGCCAGGCAAAACTTGTGTAACTGAATTTGTGTAACTTTCCACAAATCCATGCCAGCTTGTCACCGGTTCGCTGTGTTCCTGACTGCTCTTAATTCATTGTACTAAAATAGCGCTCTACATAAACATCGAGCTATGATGCAGGCGGTGTCATTCCCCCACTTTCCCTTAGGAAACTCTAACTTTGGGAGATTAAAATTGTTTTAACGAGGGGCAAGGCTTGACTCTGGGAGAGTTGTGCTGATTTCAGGGCTGACTTGAGCACCTGGTGTCTTGTCACAGACGCCTCTGAGCCTCTTCTGTCTTTCAAAAAAGAGGCAAAAATATTTTTCTCCGTGACTGGTGGAGAGTTTTGGTGCCTCTCATGCAACAGCATGATATGAAGTAACCTTTTCTTTGTGTCCCTTGTAATACCTGCTTTTCCTGAAGAGATGTTGCATGAGTTGGTTCTTGAAACCACTTGTGAACTTCTCCAAGAGTTCTACAAGGCTTCACCCAGCTTGGGCTTTGTTATTCTTAGGTCACATTGTACAGCATTAGTGTATTTTTATTAATGTCAAGGCTGGTCTCAGATGTGGTCTTTGTTTACTGGGTAAAGGCATTTCCTACATCTGTGTGCCTCGACATTACTGCCGAAAGGCTAAAGTTGTGTTGCTATAAAGCAGCTGTTCTGAATGTGAATTGATGTGAAATATTGGGAGTGTAGTGATCCACCTTTCCAAATGAGAAATTGGGAGAACAAGAGTGTATTTACAGATCCAGTAACACCACAGAACCATGTAGCCTTTAAAGGAAGGAAGTTTTCGATTCTTGTTCTTCACTAATCGCCCTGTGCTTTCGTGTCTTACCACCTGCTGTGTTTTCAGCACAAAATTGCTATTTACCACTGCCTTACTCCTTTTCTTGCCAGGTTTTATTCATCTTCAGTGCTCTAAAAGCTGTGAGGTTGGCGGAAAAATACCAAGTACCACTGCAGATATTTTCTGATGGTGAAAAACTGAAGAAGAAGGAAGGTCACTAGTGGAAAAAAACACTTAGAGCTGTCTACTGAAATGCTTTTATTTTTACTTAAGGAAGGATATCATCTCAGCTACCCAAGTTTAAAAACAGCTCTTGAGTGGTTTGAAGTCAGGATTCGTTGATTCTGTTGTTCTGCCCCCACTGAAGTTTCGGGTCTGATCCAAACCCACCAAACACTGTTAGGAGTTGTTTTGATGTCAGTAGGCTTTGGTCCTGACTCCTGGTTAGTGGAAAGTCTTCTTTCCCTTGTACCTATGTTGTGGCTACCTACAGTAGGAGACATTTGGGCTTTATAGGACTATGTTGCAATATGTGATGGCCAAGGAGAGGTGATTTTTTACAGACTGAATTGTAGGTTTGAATAAACCAACCTAACCTACAGTACTGCAGAACTGTATCTTCCTGAGGCACACAGCACCAGTGGTGCCTGTTGTGATGTGGTTCTGCCATAGCGTTCTTACTTTGGTGAGTTGTTTAGGCTGAGTGTGTTTCTGTGATGCAGAGTAGTAAGAGGCCAGAATAGTTTTCAAGTTTGACAGCTTGGATGCCTTGATAGCAGTTGTTGCCTAATGCCACACTTTTGCAAGCATCAACCCACAACTTCATTGTTACCAAAAAGTGTTTTGTAGGGTATGTGGTTTGCAGCACATGATATTTATATTGAGAAAGACAAAAATTGCTGTATTTCCTGCATCACCAGAATTGTTATTTCTATTATGGATTGATTTTGCTGTGGTAAGAGAGTCTATGTATATGGATTTTGTTTTTTCTTTTAAAAGAAGCCTTTGGTTTATGTTGCTGAAACAGGTTCAGCAGGTGATTTTTTTTTTCTTTTACCACTTGCATCCAGACATCCTGGAGACTGTTATTTGCTATCAGACTGCTGGAAGTCTTCAGTTTCTGAGCTCCTTCAGGATATCTTACAGTCGTCGGATTCCCAGCAGTGGTGATTACTGGTATTGCAAGCCAGCTCCAAACATTTCCAGTTCCTCCTTTGCCCTGATGGTGCAGTCCTTTCTAATCACTGTAGTGAGCCAGTATAAAACACAATCTCCCAAAGAGCACAAATGTAAACCCTCCTGAGCTGTTCTAACGCTTGAATTTTGTTACTTTCCTCATTAAATTCATTTGTGGTAACGTAGCTCTGTTTTATCTATCTCTGCAGATAGGTAAGTGGCAGAGAGAACAACACACAGATTGTACCAACTGTTCAATGTAAGACTTGAACCCTAAGTTGTGGTTAGGATTTGATCTTATTGCTTTGCAGATATTTCTTGAGAGCAGGCACATTCTTATCTTAATAACTGGGACTTGGATAAAGTTAGTAAGATGACATTTGAGAAGACTTGTTTCAAAGTCATTCCTTACAGTGGAGTAGCACAGGCTGCTTGTGCCTGTTTTAGCCTGGTGGAAATGGGGGAAATTGGTTGGAAAAGGCTGAATAAATCAACCTTGTACAAAATACAACTTAAACCTTTTGCTGACCTCAGATGGCAGATATAGGGGCACGATTTCCATCTGGAGTTTATAACCCCCCATTGGATGTGAAATGTGAGTGCTGTGTGCTCTGTGTTCAGGACTTGTGTTTTTACTGCTGGAATGCTTTTGCTTTGACATTTCCTTTAGCCTCAACATGATTGCATGGAAACCTGAGGTAAGATAATATACACAAGTTCAAGTACAGCACATCATGATAATATGCTGATGGCACTCGGACAAGTTTCTGTTAGTTTTATCTTTTTAAAAAGAACTTCTAATTGGTTTTGTGTTTAGAACAGTAGATCTTGTGAGCCTTCCTCTTATGGGCAGTAGTAACCAAGTGATTCTACTCAGAACTTTATAGGAAGCTCATTTGCTTTTGTGAGAAGAGCAAGAGTTGTGAATGCAGACAGGGAAGACCTCAGTGCAAAATCTCTGTTGAAAAGTGAGTTTCCAGAACAAGACAGGTCAATGCTTCTAGAAGAAGCCAAATCCTGATGATAGGCTTTTGCTGCTGCTGGTTTTAGCTCTGTGATTTCTATGCAACTTTCTTGAAGGTCGATTTCAGTTATCCTTATCTATTCGAGTGAGCACAAAGTTCCTATTCTTGGAAGCATCTAATCTAAGTGAGCTGGAGACTTTTCAGCATCTTATTCTTCTGAGTGATAGTTTCAGTGGTGTTCCGAAGGCGCTCGTAATGCTGTTGCTGTGGTGCAGAGGGAAGTTTGGGACTGTCCTCATGTGGATGCCATTGCTAGCATCCTTTTGCCATTGATTCTTTGGGATGACATCCTTAAGCCATGGAGTAGTGTTCTGTGTTTAAACAAATTGGGAGTGTGTGGGTAAAACTGAGTTATGGAGAATGAGTCATTGTAGGTCTGTAATGCAGTAATATATGAGCAGTGTTGTTTGGAGCAAATCAAGATGAAATACTTTTACATTTTTTTGTTTACAGTTTCTATATCACCTCATTTATTGTATTTATTTTTCCTCTCCAGTAAAGTCCACTATCTTCTCTTGATTGACTTGGTAGCCAAATAATTTGTAATACTCTTCCCTGAACAGCCATGCTGTAATCCCACTGTTATCCCTGCGCAGTACTGCTGCTGTTCACTGATCCTGTTTTCCATGTCATTCTTAAATGCATGAAAAAAAATCAATGTTATTTTTGAAAGCATAGTTTTTATGTAAAAGAATGTTTTATTTGAAGTAATACAGTTACCAGCAAGTGTATGGAGCTTCCCTGAGGATCTTTCAGGTTGTGTAAAATGTTTCAGATGAGAGCAGTGCTGTGCAGGGTGCGAATACCTGTCTACAAGGCTTCCTCTGGGATGGTTGGGCTGGTTAGCAGCATGTCTTGCTCTATTCAGCAGCACTGCTGTATCCTTGGGAACTGGTTCAAGTTCCTGTTAAAGCCCTGAACATCTCAGTGGTGGAAGATTACCAAGCTAAGCATGTTCTGCTAATAGACCATCGAGAATCTGGGGCCAGTACCTCTGCTCTGCAGGATGCAGTTAGGGCAGTTAAACGATATCTACTAACTTTTTATGTACTTCATTGCTGAAAATGTTAACAGGATGCCGGCTGAAGTTCAGTTATGACTTGTTCTGTATGTATACAGATGTAAATCAAACCCTGGCTATCAGAAATGGGTTTGTACAGCAGCAGATCTGCGGGGGGAATTCTGTAATGTGACCAGTGGGCTGTAATGGAGAGTGGAATTTTCCTCTCTGCCGGCCAGCGCTGAAAGCTCTGCTGTGCCCAGTAATTGTATGGTGGACTACAGACCATTCATCTACCAGCACTCTCAGTTAACTGTTGATCATTCTTTATTTATTAAGAAACTCCTCATGCATAACTGTGTGATCTAGTACTTAATAGATGCCTGGGAATATGAGGGGAAAGAGGGAACAACCATTCAGCTTGCTCAGGATGTGCTCCTAACAAAATCTGGTCTTGTTTTCTTTTCAGACTTCGGTGTTAGTGCGTTTCTGGCCACTGGTGGTGACATTACCAGAAATAAAGTCAGGAAAACCTTTGTGGGCACACCTTGCTGGATGGCACCAGAAGTTATGGAACAGGTGAACTGTTTTTCCTAGTGTCCACTAAGCTGATCTGCACCTGGAATTCCCTGTTGTCAGCAATGGTGTTATTTACTTCAGGTTACTGTGTCCAGTTCTGGGCCCCTCAGTTTAAGAAGGACATTGAGGTGCTTGAGCGTGTCCGGAGAAGGGCAGCGAGGCTGGTGAGAGGCCTCGAGCACAGCCCTATGAGGAGAGGCTGAGGGAGCTGGGATTGTTTAGCCTGGAGAAGAGGAGGCTCAGGGGAGACCTTCTTGCTGTCTACAGCTACCTGAAGGGTGGTTGTAGCCAGGAGGAGGTTGCTTTCGTCTCTCAGGCAAGCAGCACCAGAACAAGAGGACACAGTCTCAAACTGTGCCAGGGGAAGTTTAGGCTGGAGGTGAGGAGAAAGTTCTTGCCTGAGAGAGTCATTGACTGCTGGAATGGGCTGCCCAGGGAGGTGGTGGAGTCAGCGTCCCTGGAGGTGTTCAAGGCAGGTTTGGACGTGGCACTTGGTGCCATGGTCTAGTCTTGAGGGCTGTGGTATCGTGTTGGACTTGATGATCTTTGAGGTCTCTTCCAACCTTGGTGATACTGTGATACTGTGAAGATGATAATTTGTCATCCTGTAAGGCTTTATTAAAACCAGAGGAATTTTCTTTGGTTTGCCTATCACACTCAGGATGCACTAGGGAATATTAAGTGTTCAGGAGATTGAGGAGTTTTTGCCCCATTGCTTCTCTTCAGGCTCTTACCTAAGGTGAGGATGAGACAGCTCAGTTGTTGCACAAAGATTAACATGCCCCTCCCTCTTGCATAAGTGAATAGAATATAAATGGTTCGCTCTTGATAAATATGCAGGTATACACCTCTTCCGTGTTTGCAAATAGGAGGATTTGGTATAACTAACGGCAGCAGGCCAGAGTGGGGAGCTAGTATGGTGAAATAACAGCCAGTTGACTTCAGATTTGTAGTTTTCCTTTGGCTTAGGATTGTCCAGAGTGCAAATGCTCAGGAGTGCTGACCTCTCCCACTTCCTCCTCTGCTCTTTTGACTAGCTAAAAGGTAGCATACTTCTTCCTGTTAGGTTACTTTCAGTTCTCCACTACTTCTAGGATGAGCTACAAAAGCTTTGTCTGCAGGACTTCTGATGAAGGCCACCTGGAAACTTTGTTTAATGTAAAATACTGTTGCTTATTTCTGAGCAAGATCTACAAAGGTATTCCACAGTCCTGATAAGGCATTTGCAGTAGTTACTGCACTTTATGTTCAATGCCATAAGCACTCTGAAAATTATCTTTCATCCCCTTAAAACCAGTTTGGCAGAAGACTGAACCCAGGATTTGATTTCTGATAGGTGGGCCAAGCAGAATTACAACTGACTATAAATGTGTTTTCATAGTCCTATTTTTAACTTCCAAAAAATCTTGACAAAAGTATTTTTGGAAAACAGTTGCACCCACCTTGTAACTTTTCTCTTTACTGTTCACAATAAAATACTTTGAAGCTTAGTAGGAATGTGGATAAGATATACACATATAATAAAATGAAATGCTGCTAAAACAGCTATAGAACTTTAATTCATTTTTTCATGTATCTAAAACTTCTGAAAGAATTGAGATAATTTTGGTGTAGCTTAGATACACTATTGATTAAAGACTCTTTTCAATGTCTGACCTTTTCAGTGGCTCCCTGTGGTGGCATTGAGGGGTTGGTGCATTGCAGAACTCCTGCAGCCTCCTTGGAGTACAAGTCCTAACACTGTAGAATGCAAGAGAGGCATCCCAAGTCAGGAACTGTCTTCACAGGCTTGCTTCTGAGCCACTTTACTGTCTTGTACTTCTGATTTCTTTTTTTAATGTCTTTTTGCCATGATGATTTAAAAATGAATAAGCTCACAGTACCCCATGTTTCCCTTGCTTTTCTTTCCTTTGTGTCCTGTCCTGGTGCAGGCTGCCCTGAACCTAACAGAGGTGCTCCAGGCTGTGTGATTTGAGTGCATGCCATCTGCAGGACAGCAGGGAAAAAAGAGATTTTGATGAAGATAATAAAAAGGGGATAAGAAAGTGTTAGTGACAATGAGGAGATTCTTAGAACCAAGGAATTGTTTTGGTTGGAAAAGACCTTAAATTGCTAAATCCAACCATTAACCCAGCACAGCTAGGTCACCACTAAACCATGTCTCTCAGCACCACATCTGCACATCTTCTAAATACCTCCAGGGATGGGGTCTTCACCACTACACTGGGCAGCCTGTTCCAGGGCTTGAAAATCCTTTTGGTGAAGAAATGTTTCCTAATGTCAAATCTAAACCTTCCCAGGCACAACTTGAGGCTATTTTTTCTTGTCCTATCTGTTGTTACTTAGGAGAAGAGACTGATCCCCACCTTGCTACAACCTCTTTTCAGGTAGTTTTAGAAAACAAAAAGGTCTCCCCATAGCCTCTTTCCTTCAACAACCTCCAGGTCCCTCACCTGCTTCTCACAAGACTTGATCTTTAGAGCCTTCACCTGCCTTGTTGCCCTTCTTGATGCAACAGATACATTTATAGAATCATAGAATCATAGAATGGTAAGGTTGGAAGAGACCTCAAGGATCATCTAGTTCCAACCCCCTGCCATAGGCAGGGACACCTCCCACTAGTACAGGTTACTCAAGGCCTCATCCAATCTGGCCTTGAACACATCCAGGGAGGGAGCAGCCACGACCTCCCTGGGCAACCTGTTCCAGTGTCTCACCACCCTCACTGTAAAGAACTTCCTCCTAACATCCAGTCTAAATCTCCCTTCTGCCAGTTCAAACCCATTGCCCCTTGTCCTGTCGTTGCAGGACCTTGTAAATAATCCTTCCCCAGCCTTCCTGTAGGCCCCCTTCAGATACTGGAAGGCTACTATCAGGTCCCCTCAAAGCCTTCTCTTCTCCAGGCTGAAGAGCCCCAACTCTCTCAACCTGTCCTCATAGGAGAGCTGCTGCAGCCCTCTGATCATCTTTGTGGCCCTCCTCTGGACCCGCTCCAACGCTTCCATGTCCTTCCTGTGCTGAGGGCTCCAGAACTTTCTGAAGGAGGCAGGTTTTTTAGGGAGTTCAATATTTCCATGAAGACTCTGCACATCTAGCTTGTTGCAAATCTTCGATGGTGAGGCAGTTTGTATGTTGATGTGAACTCCTTCAATGTCCATTCATGTCCATCATACTATCTTCCAGCAGGTGTCACTCTGAGCCACTCTATGTAACCCGTGAAAAAGGACGAAGTGGTTGCTGTAGGTTAGCCTTGGATGTGTGGAGATTATCGACCCCATTCCATCTGGCTTACTTCAGCATCATTAAGTTCCTTTAGCTTGTTAACACATGATAGCCTGGCATTGTCTTTTCATGTATATTCCCTTGACAGAAGTATGGAAAGAAAAGGTGGTAAGGAAAAGAAACGTTGTTGATGTAAACTAAGTGCAGGGTGGTGACTAATAGATGTTGGACAGATGTCAAGATGAATTGCTGTGAACAGTTTGGAATGAACTTCATAGCTTTCACTTACAAACAGGATTATATGATAGAATTAAAAAACCCCTAACCACTGAACAGTTAAAATCCCAGAGGGAAGTGAGGAGCTGTGCAGAGTACAGAGGTGCTGCAACATCAACCGAATGATAAAGTTTAGAGTTATCTCCAAGTATTCTCAGAACCTAAAAAAAGTGTGAGGGGGGAAAAAACAGCCTTAACAGCATATTTCTTCCTGCACTCTGTTCTTTTATATTGTAATGGATATCTGTGCTTGTTTGATTAAACAACTCGAAATCTGTCCATAATGATGGGGTCCATAACCTGAGGCACTTTGAGAAACCTTTCAGCCCCTTAAGACTCATGAAGATGATGCTTCCAGAGTTGAAGAAGTTTGTGCAAGATACAAACTCCTGTTGCTATAATAAATGTCACGTTACGTACAGCAGTATGTGAAAAGCAGTGTGCACATGCAGCCCAGACAGCCAACCGAGTCCTAGGCTGCATCAAGAGAAGTGTGGCCAGCAGGGCAAGGGAGGGGATTCTGCCCCTTTACTCTGCTCTCGTCAGACCCCACCTGGAGTACTGTGTGCAGTTCTGGAACCCTCAGCACAGGAAGGACATGGAAGTGTTGGAGCGGGTCCAGAGGAGGGCCACAAAGATGATCAGAGGGCTGCAGCAGCTCTCCTATGAGGACAGGCTGAGAGAGTTGGGGCTCTTCAGCCTGGAGAAGAGAAGGCTTCGAGGGGACCTGATAGTAGCCTTCCAGTATCTGAAGGGGGCCTACAGGAAGGCTGGGGAAGGATTATTTACAAGGTCNATTGGATGAGGCCTTGAGTAACCTGTACTAGTGGGAGGTGTCCCTGCCTATGGCAGGGGGTTGGAACTAGATGATCCTTGAGGTCCCTTCCAACCTTACCATTCTATGATTCTATGATTCTAAAAACAGTGCAAGGGGAGGTTTTTGTTTGGTCGCTGAGAATCAAGATGGGCTTAAAGGCAGATAGGGAAAGGTTTCTGGCTTCAGGACAAAGCTTGTTAGGTTAGCTGAACACAGCATCCCTATTAGCTTTGCTCTGATTCAATATTCTTTTTTCTGTAGTGTAGAAAGAAGAAACACAAACCGTTCTGAGCAGCCCAAATGCTTTTTGTAGCTGCTCTCTAAGTTAGTACACGATGTCTCTCCCCTGCAGCAGGGAAAGGCAGTGCCAAAATATTACCTAATGATAATGAGGAAGTAAGTGCTTTGGCATATGAAATATTTTTTCCTGTGCATGAGGGGAAGTAAATGCCTTAAATTTTCTTGAACAAGTCTGTGTTTAATATCAAGTACAGAAGCTGGTACTAATTAGTGGAGGGAAATATTAGTCCACAGACAGAAATGAGGAGCTTTTCGCTGAGCTGGTGTGTCCTGAAGTTTCAGGATCAAGCATGTTTGCAGTCAGATTGATTAAGCGGTTGACTAGAAGTGTAGTGAGGCATATGTCCCAAGGGATAACAGTCCAGCTATTAACTATGAGAGTTTCATTATACAGTTTAATGACTCTCTGTGTCTTTGTATAGAAGTCAGAGCCTGGGTTAACCCAGTGCCCCTTTATATGCTACACACAGAGAAATTTATGGTAGAGCAGTCCTAATTGCACAGTAAACAACCATAATTTTCACCAGACTGTGACTTCTAAAACACCTCCTCAAAGGTCTAAGGAGCTGGAAGGGGAGAAGGGAGAAAGTGTTCTTTCTGTCTCTTAAAGACTAGTGCTCATCTTTCTGGATTTGAGGGAAAAGGAGGAAAGGGCAAAAGAAAGGGATAGCAAGAGGCACACACTAACATCCTCTAATGTTTTTCAGGTCAGAGGCTACGATTTCAAGGCAGACATCTGGAGCTTTGGCATCACTGCTATTGAACTGGCCACAGGGGCAGCTCCTTACCATAAATACCCACCGATGAAGGTGAGCAGGTCTCCAGATACTTGTACATGATAAAGGATCAGTCTGTTCTCTGGGGGTTTCCAAGAATCTGGCCAGCAGTCTTCCCCAAAGAGTTTGTCCTCTCAACTTGCACTTTGGGATCACGATGTTCTTGGGTACATCTGAAGTCACCTTTTAAAAATACACCACTTAATCAGTATTGTCTGAATCCATGCAGTTCTTATATAGATCCTGAGTCCTGACAGAGTCACCATTCTTGAAGTAAGTGCTGTGTGCTTTGATCCTGGAGTCTCTAAAGGCAGCAGATGCTTTTAGGGCTATAAATAATGATTTAGAACATGTTAGCTGGCATCCTGTGACACTGGGGTGGCATGTGCTGTTCCTTCTCCTGCACTGATGATCCTTGATGCCTCTCAGATATCCTTTGACCAGCTATCCAGAAGGCTCTCTGATTCTGTTGAACACCAACACAGTCCTGTCAGTCACCGAAGCAGTGGAGAGTCCCACATCAGTACAAGACAATGTGGTGTTGGCAACTTTAATATTTTATTGAAGTTCAGGTGGAGGAAGTGTTGTTGTTTAAACACTAACAGTTCAAAAATCTTATTTTAAATATCTTGAGGTTTAGATGACCTTAGAGTTTGGCTGACTTTCCTTATTTCCTGACTCTTGAACGAGGGACTGTTTCCAACATGATGATTTTTCAGGAAGTCTACATCTTAAAATTACCAGAGTTGACCCCTGCAGTTGAGGTCTGAAGCATCCTGTCCTACTGAGCTTAACCCTTTGTGAGATCTGATGGGTTCATGTCTCAGTAATGAAACTGACCCCTTTGGCCCACTCTGTTTGAAGGCTACTTTACTTCTATTTCTGCGATGCATGTTCCCTCAGACCAAATAGGAGAAGATGAAGAGGGTTCTGAATTACCCCACAGTTTATGGTTACACTGGTTACCTGAGGTGTGAAGCCTGTGGGTACCAAGGCCCTCAATTTTCGGCATACCATGGGACAAGCTTCCCTTTTCTGAGTCTTTAACTGCTGGAATGCTATGCAAGTTGGATGTCACCTCTTAGGACTTGGATGCATCTCCTCCTACCCCACAACTGTGATAGCATTTGGGAATCCAGGAGCTCCTACCTAATTTGAACAGGCACATCCATGTGTAGTTTCAAATGCCAGAAATTTGCACTGGTTTAACTCTTGTAGAACAGAATTAGATCTAAGATTTGTGCCATCTCTGTGCAATGACTGTTGAGGAGCTGAGTGTTGTAGGAGTGCCATTAAAGCTTGTGCCATATTAGTGACTGTGACAGAGCAATGAGGAGCTCAGGGAGATGCATTGCCGACTTAGCTGTTGCTGTTTTAATTGGTACTTCCTTCTGTGCTGTGATTATTTGCAATATTTTGTGTAGTTTCTACAAGCTGGGCTTCTGTCTATTGTGTTTTGAATAGAGGGGTTGTGGCTTTGAATACAAAGATTGCCTGTTCAGTATCTTAGCTGTCATATGGTAGATAGAATGATGAGTCTTCAGTTCTATTAGGTATGGGTTCCAGTGGTGCAGTCTGCAAGGGGACTCCTGTGTTTTATTTATTGAATGTAATTGTATTTCACTGCAGATTAGTTTTGTTATGCAGCAACATGGCCCATGCATTAAGTGGCCTCCAAGGAGAGGGGAAAAAAGCATGGAATTCTGTCAGGGACTATATAATTTCAGTTAGATTGATAGGTTCTTGCTGCCCTAAGCAGTATAGCTGTTGAAAGCTATTTAAATGCACTGTGTGCTGCTTCCTTTTCTAAAAATAGATATTCATCTGTATGTAGGTGACAAGTGAAAATGGAAATTAGTAATTTTCTTCCTTTCCCTTACAATGTCTGAGTGATGTGGGAGAAATAAATCAGTTTGGCTTGATAGGTGCTTGTGTTAGAAATGTCTTCACCTGCTGTTGTGTTGTCACATGGTGAACCCTCATATTTTGTTATGTTGCCCTTCTGCTTTCACATGAATTTGATTTCTAGCTAAGAAATACTTGCAGGGGTGTCTTAACAGAGCCTTTGAACCAAATACCTTGTGCAGCTGCTCATTTCAAATGAGGAAGGCCATTGGAAGTTCTGCTATGCTTAGACTTTTAATCACACCAAATAGGCCAGAAAACACATCTCAACCTTGTGTTTGACCCATGGATGGCACTATGGGGCAGGAGATGTGATGGGAAAACAGCATAAATCATTGAGTATAAACTAGCCTGGCTTCCCAAGGAGACGAGGTAGAGGTAATGCTTGCTAGGTCCTGTTGTGTGAGTCTTGAATCTCTCAGCTGACAGACAGAATTTGCAGAAGTGTAACATTTTGGAAAATAATTGTTTCTGTAAAGCCAGTGAGTGTAGGAAGCAGAGGTAGAGACCCTGTAATTGCCTTGAGAAAATGGTAGGTGAGTTTTAGCTGTCTGGTGAATGTTGAGGAGACAGCCTAAATTGTAAGAAGCTTCCCTCTGAGCTTTGGCTACCTTTAGAGCTGTTCTGTTGAAGTAGTCCTTGTTGACTGAGATTCCTGATGAAAAACATTTGTCTAAAATCAGCATTCCCAAGATGTGTCTCTAACAAAGGCCAAGAAAATTCTCATTACCAATAGACATAATTCTTTCAGGTTTTAATGCTGACGCTCCAGAATGACCCTCCATCTTTGGAAACTGGTGTGCAAGATAAGGAGATGCTGAAGAAGTATGGAAAGTCATTTAGGAAGATGATTTCATCGTGCCTACAAAAAGACCCTGAGAAAAGGTAAGAATCAAGTAACAACAAAAATTTAAACCTCTCCCCCGCCCAAGACAAGCTCAAAACCTCATTGTATTCCATAATTTTTTAAAGCTGGTACACTCTCTGCCCCTCCAGCCTTTCAGGCACAGTGAATGCAGCAGTCTTGCTGTGTGGCAACAAATTCTCTTGGCTGTCCTTAAAACTAAGGGTAAATGTGTGGCATCGTGCCGGGCCAGGGCACACATCTTCCATTCGGGTTAATGAGAGTGCATCCCAGTCCACTCCATGTGTGGTGCCATTCTTCCCCGGGCCACCTCAGGCAGGTGACTGCAGTTCATGTTTTGTTCCCTGTCAAAACTGCTCTGTGCTTGTAAATCAGCAATGGCACCTTGAGCAATATGTGCTTACTTTCAGAGCTCCAGAAATAAACCTTTTAAAGTTTACCAGTGCAAAGAAAGCTTTCGGTGTAGTTTTGACATGCTTAATTATGAGGAATACTTGGCTTGGGAGGGAAAATAAGGAAAAACACTGGCAAATTTTACCAGCTTGTTTCCATCAATACAGGTTGCTCAAGTGACCTAATGACACTTTTCAGTCTAACTTGTAACAGCAGCTTGGTTACTCAGTGCTGGTAGAAATCCCTCCAAGGGGATGGGTGGTGCACATAGAATCGTAGAATGGTAAGGTTGGAAGGGACCTCAAGGATCATCTAGTTCCAGCCTCCTGCCATAGGCAGGGACACCTCCCGCTAGTACATGTCCAGGTTTTCAGGACAGCTTCGTATTGTTACGTTGTGGCATCAGTCAAAGCCGCACCAGCAGCACTGTTGGAAACCCACAACCTGGCACATAGGACAACTCAGATGTATTTCTGTGGAGGTCAGTCATGGTGCTTGCCAGTCTGTGAAGCTGTTTAAAGGAGTGTTCATCTTGCATTAAAATGTTTTCCTTAAAATGCAAAGGAGAAGAAACAGGCATTCCCACAGATCAGTTTTTATACCTCTTAGTTTGCTTTTCTTTTTTCTTGCAGTAGGCAAACTGAATGTGGAAAGGGAAAAGTCTCTTCATAAAATGATAATAATGAAGACATTTTTCAGTTCTCTCTTGTGACAGATCCAGGAACAAAGGCTTCTCACGCATCATGAGATGGGATCTCTCTCTTCTAACAAGCTTTACCCTTGAAATGCTTAATGAATCCAGTGAAGTGCTTGATAAATGCTGATAGCAGGGCTTTTTTTTTCCAGGGTTTTTCTCCTTCTAAAACATATCCTATGCCTGCAGGTTAGAATGTATACTGATCAGAATTAATCAGTCTGAATCATGACATACCACTTCCCTCAAATTAAGCACCACTAATAGCCACTGCCATCATCCTGACTATGGGAGCAGGAGGTCAGCCCGTAAAAAGCAGAGTCAGAAATGCTTATGAATGTTGTATGGGTTCACAAAGAGAACTTGGTGCTCTTTAACTGTTTTGAGGACTCACTTGCTAGAAAATGGATGATTTTTCTTAGAGTCTGAGGTGAAATAAACCCTGTGATGAATGACCTTAGCAAGTTATCAATTAAACCCTGTTACTTATTTAAGCACAGTGTGGGAAATGTTGTAAGCTGATGAGTTCTCGTGTGGGTCTGAATCTTTAGAAAGCTCCTTCTAAACTGCCCATGGGATGTCTCTTTTCAAGTATTTATCCTAAAGTCTAACTTAAAAGGGAAAATAGTTTGTACTTGTTCCTTTGCTGTTACACAAAGGTTGATTGTCCTGGCTGTGTTTAACAGAACTAATTACACATGTATGATCAAGTATCTCTGAAAGAACTCTGTAACGCTCACACATGGTGAGTGGTGCACACCTGCTGTAGGTAATGATACCTCAATTTTGAGCATGTTGCTTCTGTTGTCCTATCAAACTGGTTTTGTAGGCCTCAAGTTCAGCATTAAAATGGGAGCAACTTGACCACCCCATCCCCAAATTCTTCTCTGCTGCTGATCCAGAACCCAAGTGTTTAGAATTGGAATACATTGCTAAGTTTTAGGGCAATTGTACAGGAGAAGCCAGTGCCCTTATGAGGTGCCGTGTTGGAACAAGCTGCAGCAGCCTTGAACAAGCATTGTGTTGAAAGGGAGCCTTTATAATTATTTTCTACATCTGTTTTATTGACAGACCAACAGCAGCAGAACTATTAAGACACAAATTTTTCACAAAAGCAAAGGTAAGGAAACACTTCCTAAGCTGATCTGTGGAGAGGACCTTTCAGAAGTATGATAGGTACGGTGACAGCTTTATTGGCATGAGTGTGGGCTGTTTCACTTAGGACTGGCATAGTTGAGTTGAATGGTTCATTGTGAGTGAGTAGAATGAAATCCCTCTTCTGTACCTCCTTGCATATGCTGCTATTAGAGAAATTATCTAGAAATTCTTGAGCATTTAAATGTCTTTCAGTGGCTTTCAGGATTTTTTAAAAATGCTTTTGTAATGGTGCCAGTCTGTCTGCCTGTCCAACCATAAAAGTCTCTGTGGCAGTAAATGTAACTTATATTTTAGTAAACTCTATAATCAGCCTGTATGCAAAGCAGTGAATGAGGCCCACTGTGCAGAGGGCTACCTAAAACTATTTCACCCCATGTTGCCTTACGGAAAGTGAAGATCCTGTGATACAAAATGGTAGAAAACTCTCATTCTAGCCTTGAAGTGAACTGCCAGTGAGCATTTATGTAATTACTACCTGGAGATTAGTGCATATGCAGTGTGCAAGGTCCTACTGAGGGAGACAGGCAGAAATAATACAAGGGAGAATTTTGTATTTCCATGAGAATGAAGAAATGTTTTCTATTTGATTGTATTCCAGTGGCATACTTATGACACACAGGTTTATAGTAGAACACCAATTGATCTGCTGGAAAGACACCTGATGTCTGGGGTAGCACAGCAGCATCACCAGTTAAAAGCAGTTTTCAGCTCCCAAATTGAAATGATTAAATGGAAGTGGCCACATCTAGGTTCAGAAGCTGAGTGACCTACTGAAGTTGACAAAAGACTGGCAACTGCAACTTAGGAAGTCTAGAGAGTGATCCAGTTTATGAAATGGAAGAGTTTGCTTCAGGGCAAGTTAAATTGACATCTGGGATCTTGACAGTATTAACCAGGTTTTCATTGTCCGTGGTGGGATTTTAGGCAACTGCATCTGTATGCTGGATACACACTTGGTGTCCAAAGTGACAAGATGGTTTACACATTGCTGACCTTTCTTCATTTGGCTCTGCACTTCCTGGTTCATTTTATACTTTATTGTGTGCAGAATCTCCTTCATGCTTCCATTAAGCTGCTGCAGAGTAACATATTAGCATATGTGGTGATAGAAAATTAACATCATTGTAAATGAGGCAATACTTAACCCGGCACCCAAAGTGGAAATTTGTGCTACTTAACACTCGGTGTTCAACTGCTTTCCACTCATCAGCCCCTGCCAATCTGACAGCTGTAACTTAAGGACAGAGGAGTCCAACTTCTGTTTGTACAGAACCATGTTTAAATGCAGCCTGTGTTGTGTGAAAGTATTTTGGTCATGCCACTTCTAGGAAAGAGGCAGCATGTGTCTTGAAGTTCCATCCTGCCTGCAATAAGCCCTCACAGAGCAGTGTTGGGAGCACTTCATGGACAGGGATGGCAGGGAATCTAAGCCCACTGCTGTCAGTCAGCTCCCAGCACTAATGCCAGGGTACTCACCCAGGCTGCATCCCCTGCAGCAGCAGTTTGACTGCACACTGCAGGGGTTGGGAAATGGGACTCACAGCAGCCCAGAGGTTTGGCAGGCTTGCTAAAGAGGAAGTTTAATAAAGCATCACAGCACTTTCCCAATATTTAATCTGTTGTGATCACTGTGTTTACTTCTTCTCTAAGCATCATATATGCTGTGTAGTTTTTCAGCCATTTTAAATTGTGCTGCCCCAATTCCTCAGTCTTATTACTCTAGCATAGAGGTGTTCATGCTTCCCAGCCTGCCTGACATCTGAGATTTGCCTTTGACAGTTGGACAGGCGTAAATTTCAGAGTAGAATAAAGCAAAGGGAATAGATCCAGGTGGTGTAGTATCTGCAAATGGAAGAATGCCAAATCTCTCAGCAGGATAGCAGATGCTGTAGTGTAAGAAATACATTTCCCAGTAAATCAGACAGAATGGGATGTGACTCCTTGATTGTTGATTCCATGTCACCTTTCATAGGGAAAGTAGCACTGCTAACTGAAAAGGTATTTAGGATGAAGCATCATATGCTGTAGTTCAAAGGAAGAAAGTGGTTAATATCTTTGGGAGAATGAGGATGAAATGTGTAAAACATTTTTTGCTGCAAATGATTTAAGTTTCTTTATCCAAGGCACTGAAGAAACCAAAGGACATTTTCAGCAATGCAAATGTTTGGTATTTTTCTTTTTACAGAATAAAGAATTTTTACAAGAGAAGATGTTGCAGAGAGCACCAACAATCACTGAAAGATCCAAAAAGGTAACAGAAATCTCTTGGGCTCTTGCTGTTACAGCCATACTGTGGTGTTTATGCTTGTGCTTACATATTTAATGAGAGTTACTGTAGTACAGAGTTCTCTGGGTACTGAGCTGGACATCTTAATGAAATACTCAAGCACCCTGGCAGATGCTACAGCTTGAGGTGCTGTTCCTCCTAAAAAAGATCAACTGTAGAAGATTCTGCCTCACCTGTGAGTTCTGTGTCTTTGTGCTGAGCAGGTCCGAAGAGTCCCAGGTTCCAGCGGACGTCTTCATAAGACTGAAGATGGTGGCTGGGAATGGAGCGATGATGAACTAGATGAAGAAAGCGAGGAAGGCAGAGCAGCAATTTCACAGCTCAGGGTGGGTCCTCAGACTGATAGCTCTGCTGCTTCTATTCTGTTTTCTAACTGGTATGCCTAAATATTGCTGTAAGTATGATACACAGTAAATCATTGTCCTTCCCCTCAAGTTTGCAGCTGAACCAGAGAAGGCAGACTGTAGGCTGAAGCAATTGTATTGTTGCCTTTTCCATCATCATTTTGGGGCACAGCTGATCTCACTTGAGCATGTTGAGTGTCATTTGGGACATGAGTTTAGGTGGTCTACTCCCAGCTCACCATGTTAATTCACCTGATACAGGTTATTCTTACTGTTTTTAAGGGTACTGACTGAGATACTTTCTTTTGGAAGTGTCACGAGAATTTTTGTCCTACTGCACTCTCCAGGATGGAGCTAAAGTCTGTAGGGCCTTTGTTTATGTCTGATACCTCAAACACACAGAACCTGATTCCATTTCCTCAGTTACACTGAAGTCAGTTGGTCCTAGTAAAAAAATATTATGGCATCCCCGAAGTGACAAGAAACAACTGGTCTAGCACTTGAACATCCCTACAAAAAATACCTTCCACTTTGCTAACATAAACATGAAAACCCCTAAACCTAGACTTAACCCTTAGAAAGACAGAGGACTAATTCGTAGTGATCAGCTAAAAGATTTCATTTCCAGATTGTCCTCCCCCTCAGTCAGCAGTGTGGATTCTGACTGTAGTGGCTTGGCTTGGTCTTTTCACTACAGCAGGTATATTGAAGTGGACTTTGTGTTTCCATCATCCTTTCTAAAGACTTGTACCCAAACTGCCAGTGTGTGCCACCAGTAGGGTGGTGTTTTTGAAGACCAGTGTTTATCCTGTGCTTTTGGCTGTATTTCAGACACAGGGTATAAATTCCAGCTGCCCTTAATCCCTCTGCAATTTTAACTAATTGCAGGATAGAATAACTTGAGTTAACTAGGTGTCACCTTGAGTTCCTGCCCATTGCAGAGGGGAGAAGTAGCTGATCCTTAGAGATCTTTTCCAACCCAAGCCATTCTGTGATTCCATCTGCACCTGCATTTTATTTCCTGTCAGCCTTAAAGTAAAAAATCAACCTTGCTGATTGACTTAATTTGCTAAAATACTCATTACAACACATAAAAACATCTACAGAAATTAAATGTGTTTGTGATATTTTTTCCCTTGTCTCCACCTTATATTAAAAATAGGGTAAATTTAATATGTACAAATGTATATTTTACAAGTCTCTTGCTAGGATTGCACCTGAAGGAAGAGAAATATTTATTATAAACAGAATCAGAACTGTCTGCTTGTTAAATACGGTGACTTGATGGCTTAACATAACATTTTGGCTAGAAATTTTGCTGACCTGCTTTCCTCTCTGCATTCAAATTAAAGCAACTGTGCTATTGTGAGCTCTTAAATCATTCACCTTCCATCACTGCAGTTGTGCAGTGGCCATGTGGTCACATTTTTCTAGTTAACTCATGTCTGATCTCTTATTACACAAGCAAAAATAAGTTAGAACTAATATTTCAGCACATCACCAAACTCATCTTATTTGTGCCTAAGGTAAATGTCTTTTAACTTTCGTCCTGTGTCCTTTTTGTTTGTTCACATTTTTCCTTAGTTTGCTTCTGTTTGCCATTTATCTGGGTTAGTTGTTAACTGTGGGGCAAGGCCAGTGTTGCCACACTTGTCTGCACAGTGTCTAGCACACTGTGATCTGTCAGACAAGCTCCTTTGGAGTTATTCCTTGAGGCATCCAGGTACTCTTGGATACGAGCTTTGTGCCTGAAAGAACAGCGCTGCAGCTGTGGAACATGGCTGTTTATCTCTGGGAGCAATGCCACATGTTTCATCTTGCCTGGTAACTGTCAAGTGGAGGCTTAGCACATCGAGATGGATTTCAAGCTATACCCTTCCAGATGCATGACTTTTCCTTGACACTGTACATAGTCATCGTGAAGGAGCTGTTCATTCTCCTCCTGTCCAGAGTGCTTTGTGCAACTTGATGTTCTCAGAATTGGACTTGTTAATCTCCTCTCATGAGAAGCCTCTGGGTCATATGTTACCCGTTGCTCTGATCTGCATTTCTTGAGGTAGTGGCACTTGGTTAGTGCATGAAGTGACTCCAGGGTGGCATGATGAGACTTAATGTTCTTCTGTGGAACTTATGCCATTCTCGTTGCAACCTGTTTTTTAGACCACTGTGTGGAGAAGGAACAGTGATCTTATTAATCCCAGCATGGACCAAGCCATCCCACCTGTCTGTCTCCACAGGGTAATTTGACCTATTAGAAGGCAAAGCTGCAGGGTAACTTAATTGCAAGGCTTTCCATGAGAACTTGGCACTTCCTTCCTGCTCATGTGAAACCGCTAATGCACACTGGCTTTGTTTGACTGATAAGCAAAGATTGATCGCGTTGCTTTGACTGCACTTTCCCCTGCATTCCACTGCTATCTTTGTTTCACTGCTGATTTTGTGTACAGCTGTCACTCTTCTGCTTACTCTCATGGAGAGCACAACATAATGCAGAGTCCAAGGACAAGGAAAGTATGTGAGAGATTTCTTCCCATAAAGCAGCACAAATAAGGCTCATTTTCCCCCACCCAATTAGGTCTTGTATGCTTTAAGCAAGCTGGTATGCAAACTGGTTCTCTGACTATACAAAGGGCATTTATTTCCTAGCAGACTTTTTTTGGGGCTTGGGCTTGGGCTGCTTAAAATGGGTTTTGCCATCTTGGTGTACAGTAGTTTGACCTAGTTTGAATGATCTCCAGGGGTGCTGGTTTCTGCTAATGGTTAATAATGATAACACCTTAGGGTGTTGTATGCTACTGTCCAAATATCAGCCGCAAGTTCTGAAACGTGACTCTCTGCTTGTGGGTGGTATGGTCAGGTTGCCAACAAATTGTGTGTTGTCCCTTTTTATTATTCATCTTAATACATATATGTAACCAGAAAGCAATTATGTAGATTTTGTATGTCCAGTTTGGTTCTGATAAGTCTATCTGGTCACTAAGTTTACTCTTGCCTAGGCAATGACAGCTTATTCTCTGTTTTTCAGTCTCCCAGAGTGAAAGAACCTGTACAGAATTCAGAGGTAAGGTACAATTGCAAATGGCTTCTCCAAATGATGACTTCTAGTTCTTGCTGTTATTTCAATGAACATGTTTTTATTAGCCTTTGAAAGAAGTACAGTGTAAAGGAGAAGGTAGTATCTATCTGAGCTCTGCTTGAAAATCTCTCTGTAATAGGAATTTTTGGCTGTGTAATGCCAAGAGGTCTTCTTGAGTTAACTCTGGTGTGTATCTTGTCAACTTTATTATGGCAAAAATCTGTATGTTGTAAGACAGTGAAGTGATCACAAGATTAAGTAGAACAATGGTGTTCTGATTTCCTTGCTTTAAAAATAAAACCCCAACAAACAAACAACAGAAAACAAACACACAACAAAACACAATTTAAAAATATCTGGTTTATGTCCTCTAATTTACTGGTTTGGTTGCAATTTATAATCTGTCTGAAGACACAGTTCTGTGTTTCTTCCATCAGGAATGCTGGTCTATTCAGTGATAGAGACTGCTTATCTTCTAGACACTCCACTCTGTCTTTCTTTTGCCTACCTGTGTAGAAAGATAAACAGAGCTGTCTCCTGGAGATTAGTCTTGGGTTAGACTGTCTTGTTTTTTCTTCATCTATTTCCAAGAATTGATGATAAAGAGAGATCTCAAGAAGGACTATAGTTCTGGCAAGAAATTTGACTTAAGTTCTGAATACAAAGAAAATACTGAAAACTGCAATCCCTTTGGAATTAATTTCCCCATTTTGATACACTCTTTAGTGATTTGAGAGTCTGCCTCCCAGGTTTTCAATATTCAAGGTCATTTATATTTCCAGCTACTTAGCAGAGTAAGTTGCAGGGCAACATGAAGGAGTGCTATCAAGCTTAGAGTTCTTTGGCTACCATGCCAAAATCAGTTTTTCTGTTCTGAATAACAGAATAGGTAAAAAAGGTTAAATTTTCATTTAGTGCTCTTCCCTCACCCTCTAATTGCATATATTTTGTTGGTGGTGATGAGTTGACTTTGTTGCAAGGGACTAACTTTAGCACATCCAATCCTAAATAGTCTCATGTGTTTTGAAGGTTGCTCTGATGCTGATATTTTATTGTATGGATGGGTAAATGGTTTATGGTTATCTTAATGCTTTGCTGGACTATATTCTCTGAAAAGAACTACAAGTCAGAGCAGAGTTGCTCTGATGTGATTGCATGGCTACTTGGAAATTAAGTAGACCTCAGATTTTGAGAAGGCAGGAAATTAAAGGATAGGGTGGCCTTGTCCAAGCTAGGATGTGATCTGTGTGCATCCAGCCTTGCTAGCTGGAGAAAGTACTTTTTGTCCAGTCATGCTGATGTCTTGATTTCTTACCCTTCTTCACTGGTGAGTAAAACTTGCAAAATGTCAGGCCAGATGGTGTCCCTGGATGTAAGTGCACTTTAATTCATTTGTACACCAATTTAGGATTAGTGCTGTGGAGACCTGGGAATGCCCTTGACATTGAACTTCTCAAAGTGATGGGGTCAAACAGGTGCTTTTAGGAAAGCTCGTAGTTGAATCAGAACTCTTGAGTTCCTTTTCTCATTAAAATGCCTTTTTTTTGCCTTCAGCTCTTCCCATCAACTGAGCCTCCAGGTCCTTCACTCAATGCTCCAGCACAGGCACCTACTCAACTACCTCAGGCTGCAGGACCAGTCCCTGCACAACCTCAAACTGCTGTACCTCCACCTAGTCAGGCTCCTCCAGCAGCCCCAGCAGCAACCCAGGTAAGATCAGGAACCTTCCATACCAGTTTTCAGCTTTGCACTTAGCTGTTCTGTTCCAAGCATGCTAAAATGATCTGAAGCCATACAATCTGCTTGCCTGGAGCTGATTTAATGCTGCTGCTTATGCAGAAGTGACAGCTGGCCTGGTGGCTTGCTAAAGGAAGAGAGTCAGTGTGGCTGCAGCAGTTTTTCATTCTTACTCTGTGGGTGAGCAGAGCCTTCTCACGCTCTTTAGCGAGTGGACTCTGTCTTAAGGCAAAGTTAAAGGTAAGATAAAAGGGAGAGTCTCATTCAATTGGCAACTACTTGTTCGTGGTATTTGAGGTCCAGCACAAACGGCCTCTGATTGTGTCTCGGTGTCCCTGACATCTGTGGGATAGGAGTGGAGAAAAGTGTGAGAAGGGAACTAGAATGTGCAAATTCTCCAGACTTCAGAAGAGAGACAGGAGAACTGTCCTTGTAACAGTGAAAAATTGTGGAGGAACTTCGCCTTTGGGAAGTTCTAAACCTTACAATACTTTCAAACACTTCCATTTCAAGCAGAGAGGGGAAAATGGATCTTTGAGGGGAATTACATAGAATAATAAAGCTGGACAAGTTTGTCATTGATTCTTAGCTATGTCACCCCAAAATGTAGACTGTAGGTCAGATAGGTTAGCACAGCAAATCAAGTAAGAGCTCTGACTTCTGTTAAGAAGAAAAATGGCCAACCCAAATGATACTGAGACACTTGGATCATGTCTTGTGGTTTGCTGAAGTCAAGCAGTGCAGAGTTTGCCAGACTTCTGAGTGGTGGCACTTCTTTTCATAGAATCACAGAGTGGTCTGGGCCAGAAGGAACCTCTAGAGGTCATCTAATCTGGCCCCACTGCAGTCAGCAGGGACATCCCCACTAGACCAGGTCACCCAGGGCCCCGTCAAGCCTCACCTTGAATATCACCATGGATGGGGCCTCTTTGGTATGGCAGGGACAGGCTGTCACTGTTGGAGGGGACCAAGCTCTCATCAAACTTTGGCAGACGAAAGAGGAAGAGACTTGGAAGTGTTGCTTAGAAAAATAGCTCTTAGGTGTAATTCCTTCCTAGAAACAACTAAGTGTATCACTTCAGTGCAGTCAGCTCATGTTCCTGTGTAAAGGCTTGGTAAAGACCTTAGTAGTGAAACAAAATGAGTGGAGTGGGGATCTGACATATTCTTGGCTACATTAAAAGTAGCTTTATTACTTATATCAAACTCATTCCAGTCTCTTGGAAAAGAGCCAGTGTTTAATTCCTGCATTTTATGCAGCAGTTGAAACACCAGCAGCACTGAAGCCCAGGACCTGCAGTTCGGTAACATGAAGTAGCAGTGTTAGTCACAGTGAAAGTGCTTGGATTTGCCCTAGCAGAGTATCTTGCTCCCTGCCACTAGTACCAGATACCTTATGTGTTGCTGGCTTGTCCCAAGGTGGACTTCATACCTTTGTGTGTAAGCTCTTCTTTATAGCTATTGGTGTCAGTGTGCTCTTCTTTGTAGCTGTTGGTGTCGGTGTGCTCTTCTTTATAGCTCTGTTTTGTCAATTTGTTCTTCTTTACAGCTTTTCATATCAGTATGTTACTTTTTATAGCTTTCCTCTAGGTCTTGTCGCTGGTTGGTTACTGTTTTGCAGACCTCTGGGCTTCTCTGTGAACCCTTGTTTGTTTTCAGTGTTCTGGTAAAGCTTACAGCTTCAACAGAAGATACTGATTAGAAGCCCTGAAGCTGCATTGCTGGCTCAAGAGCACCAACGAATTGAGTAAAATAGTAGTTTGAAAAGTGTCTTTGTTTTTCCTTTCCTCACATGAAAAATCAGTGATCTAGGTGAAAAAAATTGGTCAAGACCCCTCAGCTTAAATTACCAGCCTGATGCTGTGCATGTCTTCTTACTGCAGCTTTACAACCCCTGCCTCAGCATGTACTGTACAGAGGACTTGTGCAGTGGAAGTGTGACCAACCCTTTTCTGAGTTTTGGTCATTTTTTTTTCTGTGCATGGAGATTGATTAAAAATTACCCTTTTTACTGGAAGTATCACAAGTGCTCTAAAGATGGACACCTCTGGGATCTTTCCTACTGGAAATCTGCTGCTGACTATTTACAAGGTCTTGCAACGACAGGACAAGGGGCAATGGATTTAAACTGGCAGAGGGAAGATTTAGACTGGAAGTCAGGAGGAAGTTCTTTACAGTGAGGGTGGTGAGGCACTGGCACAGGTTGCCCAGGGAGGCTGTGGCTGCTCCCTCCCTGGAGGTGTTCAAGGCCAGGTTGGATGAGGCCTTGAGTGACCTGTACTAGTGGGAGGTGTCCCTGCCTATGGCAGGAGGTTGGAACTAGATGATCCTTGAGGTCCCTTTCAACCTTACCATTCTATGACTCTATGATTCTATAAAATGCTTTAGTTACACATTCCAATAGTTACTCAGTTGTAATTTAGATTTGAGAATGGGCAGCTATGAAATTGCTAATAGAATTTCTTGAAGTCTTTGATTTCAGTAAACAGTAACTGAAAGTACCTGGTTACCTGCCAGTGAAATTATTTCTTTCAACCTGATAAAACTCTTTGTGTTGTATCAGGTCTTTAAATCTGGTTGTTTGGGGCAGGGATCGAAACACAGGAGGTCCTGAAAAACTGTCACAAACGGCCAAAACCCTGAAGTTTTGCTCCAAAGGAAGCAGTCTTTTTACATTTAGCACTCCTGAAGTCTCCTGCCACTTTGGCATTTCTCAAATTGTGTAGCTTCCACTCATTTCAAGATAATTGCAAAGAGAAACTCCCAAGTTCATGTTAAAGCATGAAGTTCTCTTTTAGTTTGTCTTTATCACTGTAATACCATGATTCCAGCGATTAGTTAAACTTTTTATTTTTGTTTATAGTTCACTAAGGTTATCTCTACCTTTAAAACCAGATATGGGAAGTGATGATCTGCTTTAAAATGATTTCATTCTATTGCAGGCCCCACCTGCCCCTGCTGCAGCTCCGGTACAGGAAGATACAAACGTCCCTATCAGCCTTGTACTAAGATTAAGGTAAGGATGCAACTGACTTGTTCTGTTGAAGTGAGCCTTTGAGGAGACAGACACTGGGAGACTTCTACAGTGCATCTTGCCATCTGCCCTTTACTTAACAAGATGGTGGTTGTATGTACTGGAGAGCAGCCCTGAGGAAAAGGACCTTGGAGTCTGAGTTGATGAAAAGCTCAATGTGAGCCTGCAGTGTGCACATGCAGCCCAGACAGCAACAGAGTCCTAGGCTGCATCAAGAGCAGCGTGGCCAGCAGGGCAAAGGAGGGGATTCTGCCCCTTTACTCTGCTCTTGTCAGACCCCACCTGGAGTACTGTGTGCAGTTCTGGAACCCTCAGCACAGGAAGGACATGGAAGTGTTGGAGTGGGTCCAGAGGAGGGCCACAAAGATGATCAGAGGGCTGCAGCAGCTCTTCTATGAGGACAGGATGAGAGAGTTGGGGCTCTTCAGCCTGGAGAAGAGAAGGCTTCCAGGAGACCATAGAGTAGCCTTCCAGTATCTGAAGGGGGCCTACAGAAAGGCTGGGGAGGGACTATTTACAAGGTCTTGCAATGACAGGACATGGGGCAATGGGTTTAAACTGGCAGAGGGGAGATTTAGACTGGATGTTAGGAGGAAGTTCTTTGCAGTGAGGGTGGTGAGGCACTGGAACAGGTTGCCCAGGGAGGTTGTGGCTGCTCCCTCCCTGGATGTGTTCAAGGCCAGGTTGGATGAGGCCTTGAGTAACCTGTACTAGTGGGAGGTATCCCTGCCTATGGCAGGGGGTTGGAACTAGATGATCCTTGAGGTCCCTTCCAACCTTACCATTCTATTCTATGGTTCTGTGTTGTTTTCTGCTTGGATTTCATCCAGTCTTCCAAAACTGAGGCCCAGAAAAGTAGTTTATCACATCCACTTCTTCAGTTTGGCAAGAGATGGATATTGAAAGAGGTTTTGATGTTTTCATAAATATTCTTGAACTCTTAATAGGTTGGGAAGGAGGAATTAGCTGGGTTATCTCCAGGAGATCAGAGATTCAGGGCTTCTGGCCTTGTTTTGCGCTATGCTGCTCCTCAGGCACAACTTCTGGGTTCAGCCAGTGGTGAGAGTGGAGTTTTTGCCCAATTCAAGGCATGGATTCTGCTCTGTGTCACTAGAAAAAGGCAGAAAATAGACTGTAAGGACACTCTACTATCATTACACACATTGGCATTTCTCTTTAAAAGAACCTCTCTCTCAATTTCTGTAGACATCTTGCTTATTGATAGACGTTGAACTGGGACTCCTGAACATCACCTCCCAGTCATTCCTAGACAATCACGTAATGTGTGTGCATCTCCAGTCAGTGAGTGCTTCCTTCCTCTGAAAAATGATTTCCAAGGATTTATCTGCTGATAGTGAGTTCCTGAGACAATGGAACCACCTGGCCTTATAGCAGAGAGGTGGCACTTACCTATCCTGGTCTTCAGGCTCTATCAGGTTGAGGAGCAGACTGTTCTGAGAGCCCTGCTTCTAGATGCACACTTAAGAGCTTAGTTTTGGCACTTAGAGAGGGGGAGAAGTGTGCTGAATTCACTTCACAGACTGATTCTGCACTGGCAATGCTTCCTTTTGGACATAGAACTGTGCAGTGAAATGATCTTTTCCTTACAAGATTCTTTTCTTTCCACAGGAATTCTAAAAAAGAGCTCAATGATATCCGATTTGAATTTACCCCAGGGAGAGGTGAGCTAGTGGGCAATTCCAGTGTGGGAAGGTGGTTTTGGTGAAGAGAAGGTTTTGTGCTTGGTGTTGTGCAATTGTGTGTACGAGTGTCTGTCCACAGTGCCTTCCTAAAGGGCTTGCCTTATGGTTGGGCTTGGAGCACTGCTGTTGAGAAGATCCTCAAAACTGCTCTTAGATGTGACCGAAGTGCAGCCTTTCAATGAATTCCAACTTGAGTTTCACAGCATAGCCCAGAGCTGCACCTGTACATCCTAGTATGAGACCTTTTTACTGCTTGGCCTGTACAAGCTCCTTTAGGTTTCTATGTGATGCCTCCAGCAGCTGGACAATTTCTGTTGGGTGGTGACTGGCTCTTGGGTTTCTCCTCAACAGATACTGCTGATGGCGTGTCTCAAGAACTCATTTCAGCAGGTCTTGTTGATGGCAGAGATCTGGTAGTAGGTAATGATGTATTATTTTTTCTGCTCTAACCATTTCAGTCGATTTTTTGCATGTTTAAAATGACTTGAGTGGGTACTGGGAGAGCTTGCTGTGGTTTTGGTTCTCTACTCCAGTGACTTTACAAAACTACTGTTAATTCTAGTGACAGCTCTGTGCCAGTACATTTAGGCAAGCCTTAGTCTACAAGGATGTGAGCTAGTTGGAAACACTGTGAAGCAAAATGGAAGCTAATCAATGCATTAGCTAAATGATTATCATCTGACATCCTTGCATTGCCAAATTGCTGCAGAAGCCTGTACTGCTCACAGGTCCTGCACCAGAGAGGTCTGGGACTGGAATCAGCCATATTTTTTTTTTTTGTTTTAAGTAGGGCTGGAAAAGGAACTGTGAAGTGCATGTGTTGATATGGGGTGAAGAGACAGGTGGAAAGTACCTCTAGCAACAGCTGGCTAAATAAGTGTGTCCTTCTGTGTAGCAGGTGGGACTTGAAACTGCCATCACTGCCTGTGTATTTCGGCTACAGCAGGCAAAGCTATTCCTTTCCTTGTGGAAAGGCCAGAAGTGCAAAGCTAACTGCATTTCCAGGTGCAGTTGGGCAGTTTATCACTGCTAATCCCACCACATCCAGGAAATAATAACCACCTCTGAAAAAGAAGCATAATAACAAATGACAGCATTTTTTATATCTAAACCTTTAGACTTAGATTTCAGTAGATTGAGACTGCTTCAGATCTAAACTCTTTTCATTATTTAAAAGGTTATAAGTTTACTGAGTAATAAAGAGGCCTAGTGAGTCTGAGATGTTTTTCTCTAGCCTGTCCTAATATTTGCCCATTTCCTTTGTGTGTCATTTCAGTTGCAGCTAATTTGCAGAAAATTGTGGAAGACCCCCAAGCAAACAGATCCATCACTTTCAAACTGGTATTTATTCCTGTTCCCTAACTGAACAAGTTGTCACTTGCAAAGAGAAGGCATTGCATATAGAAGCCTACAGTAAACATCAGAGGCATCTAATGTATGCAATCTACATACTCCCTTCTTTCCCAGAGCTGGTTGTCTAAGAGTATGCAATACAAGCTCCCTACTTGTATTCTCTGAGCAGCAGCTGGGTTAAATGTGAGGTGATGTACTCATACAGGCACTCCCTCACCCTAGCTAATAAGCAGCAGGGTATTTTCTGTATAGTTGCCCAGAAAGGGCAGAAAATACTTTGTGACATTGTGAAATGTCACAAACTGCTTTCTTGGAGAAGAAAGAATGGGAGGGTCCAGATGTATTGTCTCTGAGGAGGGTATGAAATGAAGTAGGTTAAAAAAAAAAACACAGGGAACAAAAGAAGAGGGCCAGAACTAGGAGAAGATAGGCTGGGAAAGAAGAACAACAGATGAATCCTTCAAAGGTAGCTGTAGAGGCAAAACAATGGTGTAACCTCCTTCTTGGTAGCAAAGCAGTGATTCCATTATAACCACTTGGTGGTTTTACCCTAGTTAGCACATGTGGCCCTAGTCAGAGCAGACATTGGCAAAAATTCAGTCCCAGTCCTTCCTAGCTTCAAATTAAAAGGGAAAAAAGGGAAAAAAAAAAACCACAAAAAAAAACCACTCCTCAATTTTAACTGCTGGCAGTGTGAGCTGCTGAGTGCAGAGCAACACTGTCCTGCAACTGCCCCTCTCCACACTGCACCATGCTGTGACGTGCTGTGGTGCAAGTGGCAGGGCAGAGCGTGGCTGTTGCTATCTGGATCTCTGTTCCTTGTGTTTCAGGCGTCTGGTGTGGAAGGCTCAGATATTCCCGATGATGGCAAACTTATAGGATTTGCACAGCTCAGCATCAGCTAAACAATGGTCCCAGGAGATGTTTCCCAACCGAGAACCCACATGTGCATATTCGTAATGCTTCTGTTAGCCTAAAAAATACAAACCACTACTGCCAAAGAATTGAACTACAGCCCCCTTCCTAGAAGCTTTAACATTTTCCTTAATAGGATCACAAACCTTCCTGAAATTTACCGATGGCGTTTACACCTTTTGTAAACAACTCTCATGTTTTTGTATCTGTCATCTCAGACATGCAGATCCAACACCTCATTGCCTGCATGTTCATTTGATTATTGCCTTACTTTAAAACAAACAAACAAACAAACAAACAAAAAATACTACTGAGTACGAAGCAGGGGGTTCCACTGCTCTGATGATCTTGCCTAAGTGTTTGCATACATGTGGTTTCTTCTTTTATCTGGGTTTTATTTTTTTTCCCACTTGCTATTTTTGCACAAGTTTTAATACCGAACGGATCTCTTTTTATTTCTTTACCTGCTTCTCTTTCTGTGTGATACACCAATGTACATGTTGTTTGGGTCACCTGGAGTGCTGAGAAATCTGCTTCTCTTCAGCTGTGTCTTTCGAAACTGCTGGTTTGAATGCTTGCGCCTGAGAAAGCAAGCTTTAAGTCTTAACTCACGGGAGGGAGAACCACCTTCCCTTGTGTTTTTGAGAGTTTCCTTGATTTTGAGGTGTTAGAAGTCAGCTTCCCTTTGTAAACTGCCTTAATTTTTATTTTTTTTTATTCTTCCATTTTGGTTCTTTCCACATGAGTGCCAGGTGTGGCATGAGGGCTGAACCTTTTGATTTACTTTAAGCAGTCCTTCCTCAAAGTATCTTTCATTCTGCAGCTTAAATGTAGTCTGTTCTTGAAGCAGAGCAATGAGGCATTGCTGTTGGGAAACTGGTCCGTCAGATGATCAACTAATTATTCATGGTCAGAGGCAGAGGAGATCTGGGTCACTCTGCATTTGGAAAAGATGATGCACTTCCAACTGGTCCTGAACCCCAGCCTGTAATGCCTGGCTGCGCCAGTCCTCCCCACGTGTTTCCCACTCCCTTGCAAAGTGGTACCCGTGGAACCGTCCCTGTCGTGTTTCACAGCAATAAAGAATCCCCAGCAGAGTGGCAGCACTGGGCTGTGTCCCTCCTGCACTAATGGCTTGGGCCATCAGCCTCCTCATCAGCCCAAGCCTCCACGTTGGATCAGGATGTCACTGAGAGCCTGTCACACATCTCTGTGGCTTTTCTTTGTGTGTGGTGTTGAGTTGGAGTTTCTGCATCCATCATAGACATTATCCTCTGAGTTTGGTAAGAGACACTTGTAATGCAATATGTGAATAATAGATGGTGGTGATTTGGGGTTATTTCCTACTGTTTCACAGTTGGCCTTTACCTGCTATTGGCTCTGGGGCGTTTTCCACACAGCGATTGTAAGCCTGCCATTAACAGGCAGGTGGAAAGGTCTTTGGTTTCCATCAGCCACGAACAATGCAGAAACAGAGGTTAGAGCAGAATGGCTGGGTTCAGTTAGGACTTCTTCTGATTTCCAAGTCTTCAGACGAACAATCTGTGTTTATATATTGTTCTCTGTGAGCAGCTGTGGAAGTCTCCTGAATTGTGTGCGTTCTTTATATACCGCCCTGTTGCTTTTAGCCTCATGGTGGATTTTAAGTATGTCCCCATGGGCTACTTGCAGCCTCGTGGCTGGTGAGTGCGAGGGGGAGGGAGAGGCAAAAGAGGATTTGGGAACAAGAGCATCCCAGGGTTTTGAGCAGGTGCTCTTAAAGCCCAAGAAGGGGATGCCCAATACCAGGGAGTTGGTAGCGGTTGGATTTGGCTAGGTGTGTGTGTGTGTGTGGGTGTGTGTGCACCGATGTGTGGCACCTCTGGCACTTTCTCCTGTTGTCTGACACAAAGCACTCCCTATGGCATCCCCCACTGATCTTCTTGGCTTGGGAAGAGCAGGCTGACACCTCGATTTTCATGTCATCCTGGGGCTGATACAGATGTATTGGAAACCTTTAGGATACAGAGACAAGATAGTCTTGGTACAGTATTATTTTCCCTTCTGCCTGCATGCCATGGGGACCTCCTTGTTCATTTGTGTACTGGTGCTGACAAAGGTAAGACTCAAACTGCTCAAATGGAACAATGCATCTATTTATTAAGTTATTCCCCACCTTCCCAAAGCCAGGACTTGGAGAGCTTGAGCTCACACTAAACCAAGGGTCCCTGTTTCCTTAATGGAGAAAATAAGTGAGGAAAAAAATGGATGTGTTTTGTTCTGTAGAGCTCCTGATGTTTTGGGTAGGGATTCAAAATATTTACTTGGGCTATTACAGTTGTAGACAACTGTCTTTCTGATGTTGTTCCAGTAAGTGCCAATGCTGTTCATAATTGTTTTCCAGTGTCATTAAGCATTTGGTTTTTGTGCAAATTTCTCATCTGAACCTGGAAGCAGGTGGAAATTTAATGTTAGTTCCTACTTTTAAGGACAATGCTCTGTTAATGAAAATGGATCCTCTTCACAACTTTGGTGTATTGTAGATTATAATAAAAGATGTAAAATATTCAGGCTTTTTTTTTTTTTTCCTTTTTTGGACTTTGTATTTTACTGCATGTCTCTAATTTTTAATCAATAAAGAACAAATTGTCCATTGCCACGTGTTTGTGTGGTTTACTTGTCGTTGGCTTGGATGGGAAGGGATTTTTCTGAGTGGTGTCTGCAGCATTTCTGTTCTGGGGTGGTGGGAGGTTTGACAACCCCCAGGAAGACTTGGTAGGGAGTGGGGTGGGGATGCTCTGCAGGAGTTGTGTGCAGAAATGGACCCAGGGTGCAGCTAGGATTGCATCCTGGAGGCTTTTATTCAGTTGAAAAGTTTGCTCCAAGTTCTGCATGCCCTGTGCAGCTGGGGATCAGTGTCCCTTGCCCAGGAACACCTCAGAGTGACACAGGATGGTGTTTGGAACATAAGCTGCACTGTCTCCTCTCCACCTCCACAATACTTGTTCTTTTGGACTACTTCATTCAGCACCGGGGTCCCCAGTATGCAAGAAAGACATGGACTTGTTGGAGTGGGTCCAGAAGAGGCTGCAAAGGTGATCAGGTGGCTGGAGCAGCTCTCCTGTGAGTACAGGCTCAGAGTTGAGGTGGTTCAGCCTGGAGAAGAGAAAGCTCCAAGGACACCTTATAGTGTCCTTTCAGTACGTAAAGGGGGCCTATAGGAAAGGGGACACACACACTGTTTCCTAGTTGATTTGAGCAGCCCCAGCAGGGGTAGCTCAGAACTGGTGGGAAGGATGGATGTCCCATTTGGGGTTGCAAAAGGTGGAAGGAAATGAAGTCTCTTGTCACCAGGGACAACAGCCAACTGTCCTCCTTTCCTTGTCTCTGACTTTGCCCATCCCTTAGCATCACTCCCTTTATTCCCCTGGACTTTACTCGGCTCTACATCACACGTCTTGCTTGACCAAGTGGAACTGCTGGAGGCTGTCTTGGTGGTTCAGCAAATGCAGCACTTGCTTGAAGGAGTCTTTTCCCCTGTCAGTGCCACCAGGTCTTGGCAGAGATGACTCCGGTCACCTGAAGCAGATGTTCTTCTGCTCCAGCCATCTCTGTCCATTGGTGGGTGACTCAGAAGTGATTAATATATTACATAGTATGCTTAGGGCAGATAAAACTCATGCATTAAGTCTGTCCAGGCCTTATTGTGGCTGCCTGTGTCTGCAGAGCTTATCTTAGGTTTAAACATTAATTCCATCCCTCTGGGAAGGCTGTCCCAGCACTGTCCTGTTCCAGACGCAGCTCCCAATGTCAGGCATTGGGGAAATTTTGAAAGTGCTTGGCGATTTTGGGCCATTTCAGAAATGGCTGGTGCTGTTCACTGTGTTTCCCTGCCTCAGTGTGGCCTTCCACCAGTTTTGCCAGCTTTTTATGGTCTCATATGTGCCACACCACTGTGACACCAGCTGGATCCGTGCTGTCGGCCCCAACTTGACGGAGGAGGAGCAGCTGAACCTCACCCTGCCGCGAGATGCAGCCGGGGCGTATGAGCAGTGCTCCATGTACTCGCCTGTGGACTGGGACCTGGACTCCATCAGGACCTATGGCCTGAATGCCACGGAGAAGTGCCGCAGTGGGTGGGTGTACCCCCCAGGACAGCCACCGTCCCTGCTGACCGAGGTCTGTAAGCGCTTTCCGTGTGCCAGGGGTGTGGGAGGGAAGGGATACCCAAATGGCCACCCTGTGCTGCAGTTCAGTCAAAACTGGTGCTGGCCATGGTGCAGCTGGGCTGAGATTTACATGAGGTGTATTTTGGGGACCTGGGCTCCTCCACTCAGCCCCCAGGTGTGGTCCTTGACATGTTGCATGCAAGCAGGTTGCGAGATGGATACTGCCAGGGCCACGGCCAGAGACAGTGGAGAGATAATCACTTGTGATGGGGCCTTCTGAGTGTCCCTGCACCAGGTGCTCCTTTATAGACAGAACAGAGCTTTGTGTTCAGACACACGGTCCGGCAGAAGGAGGCAGAGCTCAGTGCTTGATTTCTGCTCCCAGAGTCCTAGGGAACTGTCAGGGTGAGCATCTGTGGGGTTCCTGCCTCAGGGTCTCAGCGTCCCTTCCCCATCTCAGGGTTGTTGCTGTAAAACCACATCTAATGATCAGCAGGAGCGTGGCAGTGCCAACCATGAGCAGTGCTGAACTTCTTTTGTTGCTTTCTGACCTATATATTTTCTCTATGTGATCTTCTCTTTGTAACTTTTTTTTGTAGATATCCTCTGGAAGCTGACAGTTGTGGCACATCTCTTTAATGGAAACTACTTAGCCCAGGCATTAGTATTCCACTCATCCTTTTTCCTTGGGGGAGAAAGGCAGTCTAGGAGGAAACAACCTGCTGAGACTCCTGTCCAAGTCCCACTTGAAAATTTGCCAATCAGAAGGCTTCTCTGGGGGTGCCTGAGCTGGGGTGCATCTTCCAGGTTCCAGTGCTCGAGAGACAGGCTCCTCTGAGTGCTCCTGGGGCTTGTCCCACCTCTGACTTCTGTCCATACCCTGGAGACTCACATCCTTAGAGATGGGATCAGAAAGCATCTGGAGTCTGCTGAGAATAAAAGTCTCTGTGTTTCCTTCCTCCAGTATGACCTGGTGTGTGACAGGAAGGATCTGAATGACATCTCTCAGTCCATCTACATGTTGGGGCTGTTCCTAGGATCCATGATTTTTGGACCACTAAGTGACAGGTGAGGAAATACCTGTCCAGAGTCCGTACAAGGGTGTCAGTGTGCAGAGCTGGACGTTGCTCCAAGCCTGGCTGAGAACTGCGCCCCACACATGTTGTCACCACTCTTCACTAACAGAGACCCTGACCAAAGTTCTCAGGTGCTGTGAGGACATGGCCATACAGTGAGTGAAAGGGAAAAGGACACTGCATGTGTCAGGCTGCTTCACAGGTCAACAGAGTCCAGTCTGAGCCTTATTGCCTCCAAAACAGGGTGACACAATCGCTGTGCAATTGACTGGGCTCTTCTCCGTCTCTATGGGGTCTCTCCAGATACCAATTGTGTCTTCCCTGTTCCTCGGCAGGATCGGCCGGCGGCCAGTCATTCTGATAGCTGTCATCCTCCAGGGCTTGTTTGGTCTAGGAGTTGCCTTTGTGCCCCATTTCTATGTGTACATGGCCTTCAGGTGTGTTGTGGGGGCTTCGGTGTCAGGGATCACCATGACAATACTGGCCTTAGGTAAGTAGGATGCTCATGCATTAAGGCAGGTAGATGTGGTCTCTTGAGACGCAATAGAAAAAGACTAAAGAAAATGGAAATCATCATCTACAGCCTGAAGAACGCTGAGATGAGGACAGGTCATGCTCTGTACTGTCCTTTGGCACTTTGATGTTTCCTCAAGCTGTGGGGAACATCTCTCCCATGCCAGTGAGAGAAGGGCAAGGGCAGAGCCTCCAGGCTCAGGAAGTCAGGGTGGGGAAAGAGCCCAGTAGCTCTGGGACATGATAGATTTTATTGCCCAGTTCTGCTCCAGTGAGGGACTCTGGATGCTGAGAAAAACAAGGTGATGTACCAGAACCTTCTTCTTTTTCCCAGCTACAGAATGGATTGGGGTCTCCTCCCGGCCCAAGGCAGTGCTTGGTTCTCACTGCTGTTTTGCAATCGGACAGATGATTTTGGCTGGCTTGAGCTATGGAATTCGCAACTGGAGGCTGCTGCAGATTGCAGGATCTGTTCCTATATTTGCCTTTTTCTTCTATTTCCAGTAAGTGGGATATGGGCAGAGCTCCTTGCAGACACATTAGAAGCCAAGTGCAACAGTGAGGAGGCAGCAGCTTAGGAGCAGGCTGGAGCTTTCCCATTAGAGTGCTGATGCTGGAGGGCTTTCTGCAGAAATCATCGCATCTCCCTGATGACCTCCAAACGCAGCAAATGGATTGGTTCAGGTCTTCAAATAAGGATTTTGGGGTCTAAAAGTAGGGTATTTAGATCCCCTCTATCACATGTCATGCCTGTTGCTTGCTGGATGCGACCACAAGGAGATGGTCTGTGGGGAAATTCAACAGGTCAAGGCAGCATCTCTTGATTTCATCTCCTTGGCAGAATGCTACCAGAATCGGCTCGATGGCTGGTAACAAAAGGCAGAATAGAAGAAGCCAAGAAGGTCCTTCAGAAAGCAGCATCCTTCAACAAGTGCACTATCCCACCTGAACTGCTTGAGCAGGTACCTCTAATGGCATGGGGAACTGCTGCTTGTCTTTAGAGTCTTTCCCCTCTGCTTGGCTTTGTAGCAGGCTCTGGAAGTGAGGTCATCTGACAAAAATCTCTCCATGCCCACTGAGGACAATTTGGGGGTGGAATGTGGGTAAATATAAAGATACAAGGTCAGGAAAGAGTCAAGAGCTTCTGCTGAGGCTCAGCTGGGGTCATTCAAATACTCTGTTTTTTCTTCTTCTGTGAGGATTGCAGAGGTATTGAGAATGAGCATGTGGGCCCTACTTAGTCTGTGGTTTCCCATGTATAAATGCCCAGAGGACACTTCTCCAGTGCCCACACTGGGGAAATGTTCACTGCAAGAAACCTCTTAGTCACCAAACTACTGCACTGAGCACCCAGAGCATCTGCAATGGAGCCCAGCACCACTGGGCTGCCTCCCTGCCAAAGGTTTGGGCTCCTGCTGAGGCTTTGACTGCAAATGAAAAAAGGAGTTTCCTTTGAGTGGTTTGACTCTTTGTCTGTCTGTCTTCTGAAGCTGAAACCTTTGAAACAAACCAAGTCTGGAAGCATTCTGGATCTCTTTCGGAAGAAGCACCTCCGGAAGGTGACATTAATCATGTCATGTGCCTGGTAAGATATCCAATGACCCCCTCTTCTTAAACGTGTGTGAAGGAAAGACAAGACTGAGGGCTAGTCAGAACCTTACATTTTGGGTTTGGGTATTCAGGAGGCCATGCACTTTGTGGGGAAGCTTAGAGCCGCTCCAGCTTTGGCAGTCCTATGGTGTTTGGTTTTCTGAGCCTTTGTTAATGCTGTGGATTAGCCAAAATGTTCTTATTGAAGATGAATGTCATGTTTGCTCCTGGACAATATTTATGACTGGTGCCATGCTGCCTGGCTTTCAGGTTTGTGAACAGCCTTGTCTACTATGGGCTTAGTCTGAACGTGACAAATTTTGGTCTGGACATCTACCTGACACAGCTTGCATTTGGAGCAGTGGAAATTCCAGCCCGTGTTGGTTGTATCTTCATGTTGCAGTGGTTTGGGAGGAAGAAAAACCAGGTTGTTCTTCTGCTGCTGAGTGGCCTGGTGTGTCTGGTCATCACTGTGATCCCTGAAGGTGAATAACCTCTTCCCATCCTGAAAGGGTGAACTTTGGGACAGGGAGGCACAGAGACCCAGCCCTTCCCTTGCTGGTGCAGGTCCTGTCTTCTACAAGGCTGACTCGTAGCTTGAGCTGACTGTGGTGCCATGGTCACAAGGGGCTTGGTTAAGTCCCCAAGAGTTGTTTTTGATCCCTGTTCAGGCACTGTTCAGAAGTGATTGGCTCCCTGCAGGTGATGCTGTTGTCACTACACACCCTTAGCCTCCATCCCTGAGCGATACAGGGTCCTCCCTCATCCCACAGCAGTGGTCTCTCCTCCTCTCATCAGACCAGCCTGTGACAACCACGGTCCTGGCCATCATCGGCAAGTTTGCTGCCTCAGCCTCCTTCTCCACTTCCTACGTCTACTCTGCGGAGCTCTTCCCCACGGTCATTAGGTAAGCTCTCCCCAGGCATTGGAGCTTCACTCTGCTGGTGGCAGTCTTGGGCAAGAGCCCAGCTGTCCCCACAGCCACGTTTAGTCCCATGGTGGCTTGGGAAGGCTAAGCTCTACCTGTGCCTCCCATTTCCTCTCTGTTTCCCAGGCAGACTGGCGTGGGGCTGTGCTCGATGGTGGGGCGGGTGTCAGGGGTCATGGCCCCCCTGATCTACCTCCTGGACCGGTACCACCGAGCCATCCCCATGGCCATTTTCGGGAGTGCCCCTGTGGTAGGGGGCCTGCTCTGCTTCCTGCTGCCTGAGACCTGTGGTACTGATCTGGCAGATGACACAGAGGATGGCTGTCCACCAGCAGTGGTGGGTATCCCGATGGTGCCTGTGCTGTTTCTTGGGCACGGACATGAGCTGCAGGAGGCCTACATCATTGCATGTGCTCTGAGTTTCTTAGAGAGCTTACAGCATTGAAAGGGCAGGGAGCAGAGCTGCCCCACTGCCGAAGAAGGGAAGAGGCCCCTTTACTCTGCCCATGGTGATGGCCGCTTTGTTCCTGTCCATAGGACAGGAGGACTCCAGAAATGGCTGGTGCTTCTCTGGCCTCCCTTACCCTCTGCAGGGGAAGGGCTGATGCCTTGTACCCATGTCCTTCAGCCTCTCATAGCTTCCAGCCTTTGTTCCCCATGGGACTTGGTGGAATTGCAATCCAATACTCTGTTATCCTGCTGGGAGAGGATTGTCTGCAGAGGCCCAGGTAGCAAGTGGGGAATGGAAAGCCAAACTGCTCAAGGCTGCATGTCTCAGAGGAGTCTGTCTTTGCTGTTAAACTCTTTTCCCTTTCATTAGGTCTGTGAAAATGCCAACAGCAGCTCTGAAAAGGGAGACATGAAAGGAAAAGACCACAGCCAAGACAATGAGTGCACACAGACCACTCGCTTCTAGCTGGGCCTGCAAGCAGCTGTAGCTGAAGGCAACCTAGCGCTGTGCTGGCGTTGTGGACAGGCAGGTCTCCATTTGCAGAACACCAGCACCTCTCGAGCAGTCACTGCCAATTCTTGGGTCTCCTTTACTGTTCTTCCTTCCTGTATCTCCCTCTATAGCTTGTCCTCAGGCACTGCATTCTGTCTCTGGTGTTCAACAGTGCTCTCCCTGGTGGAAATCTGATGCTTTTCGTTTAAGGGAAAACACGGAGGTAATCATAAACTGAGATGGTGACATTTTCTCTTCCTTTTTCCTGTCCTTATGTCCAGGAACCTGAGACTGTAAACTTTGTCCAAGTGAGACACCTCCTAGAGCACTGAGCAGACTGTGAGTAGCGTGCTCACTAAAGAGAAAGCCAGAGCAGATGCAGCACTGAAAACAATCTCACACTTGCAAGGGAGAGTGATTTCTCTTGACTGTCTACCATAATCTTCTCGCCTTCTCTTAAAAACACTCCTTTTTATTTTCTCTTTTTCTGAATTTGAAACACTCAACTGATTNTTGTTTTAATTATAAAACTTACATAAAATAAAAAAAAAAAAAAAAAAAAAAAAAAAAAAGAAGATATGCAATGGAAGAAGCAAGAAGAGGTGAGCAAGGATGTCTATCAGGCAGCAGAATTCCCACCTTAGAGCTGTTGGTTTTGAATTAAAGCATACCATGGTGCTTTCTTCATGGAAAATTGTGCTGTTGGAAGGTGGCGTAGGACCACATTAATTTGCAGCTGAGAACTCTGGCAGCTGATCTCTGACAAAAAAATCTTCCTGAGAATTGTCAAGTCCATTCTGCTGTTCTAGGCTGTTCCTTCTTGCACTATCCTTTTCTGTTTTTAAATGGTTTAGGACCACTTTTGTCTTCTACTACAAAAAAACCCCACGCTTTCCCTGTGCTTCCCTTCCTCATACTTTGGGTCCCTCAGGATGACTTTCTGTTACTACTGGCATGGTACAAATGAAGCCCAGAATTTACATGGTGGTGTTGTTACAGCTTTGTCTGTGTACAGCTCAAAGGCTATTTGCTGACAGGGTCCAGAAGCTTTCAATGCAGAGTTTCTTTCTTTTCCCTGTTGTCATTTCTGCATGCTTTTCAAGGATCAAAGTATCTCAGGGATATACAGTTTGAAGAAATAGAGTTTTGGATAAAACCAGTGACGTGCAACAGTGCCCCACCAGGAGGGGCTGTCTGTGGTGCCATCTCTCTGGCACTGCTATTCAAGAGGTTTGCTGTGTTGCTCCTGCTCAGTGGTCCTGAGTATAGAAATGTATATCAGACATGAGAGCAAGGCCTCTCTCCTGACCTTCATTTCCTCAGGGAGACAGTGGTGAAGCCTTGGTGCTGCAAATGCCCTGCTTCATCTCCATGTCATCTGGGGGCTGTCACAAAAAATGCACTAGATTAATACCAGCTCCAGGCAAGTCTGGCCAGGATGTGATACCCCAGGTTTCAAAAGGGCATTTATTACAGCACAAAGCAAGGGAGACAAAGAGATGCTACAATCCTGAGTGCCCAGCCTTCTGTGACCAAGGGTAGTGCTGAGGTTTGAGGAGATAGATAGTTGCAGGAAAGGACACTAAATACATTCTTGGCTTCTAATCAATCAGTGCAGGAGAGGAGGCCCCTCTTCTCTTTCTTTGTCATTACACTGATGACAATAAAATATTGTGGCCAAGCTGGCAGCAGCCAAGCAAGGTCCCTGTTAGAAGCTGTCCATGACTGGGGAAAGCTGTCCAGATATCCACTCAGTTTAACTGCCCTTAAACTGGAGCATACACCACACAACTCAGGAGGCTTCCACAGCTGCTCACTGAGAGCAATATGTAAACACAGATTGTTCATCTGAAGACTTGGAAATCAGAAAAAGTCCTAACTGAACCCAACCCTTCCACTCTAAACCTCTGTTTATGCATTGTTCGTGGCTGATGGAAACCAAACAGGTTTCCACCTGCCTGTTAATGGCAGGCTTACAATTGCTGTGTAGAAAACACTCCAGAGCCAATAGCAGGTAAAGGCCAACTGTGAAACAGTAGGAAAAAAACAACCAAATCACCACCATCTATTATTCACATATGGCATTACAAGTGTGTCCTGTCAAACTCAGAGGATAATGTCTATGATGGATGCAGAAACTCCAACTCAACACCACACATAAAGAGAAGTTACAGAAGTGTGTGACAGGCTCTCGGTGACATCCTGATCCAATGTGGAGGCTTGGGCTGATGAGGAGGCTGATGGTTTGCTTTAACAACAGATGGATCAGACAGGGCCTTTAGTGTATGTTTGTTCTTCAGTTACTTGCTCTCTGAGGGTCTGTATCCATCCTTCTCCAAGTCTACTCCATCCTCTGTGGTATCTTTCTTGGACAAATCTTCCAGACTGTTGCTGCTGAAGACATGGAGGACAAAGAAAGAGATGTCCTTGTTTCCATCCTGCTTTCTGATGCATTTCTCTCTACCTTGGAGAAACATGCCTCTTTGCATGTCTGGGTTTTTTTTACCTTAAATTCAGAGCTTGCAGTACCCACCTTGACTGTGGGATGGTCACTCCTGTGCTGTCTGCTAGCTCATTGCCACGGGTCTCAGGCAGCAGGAAGCAGAGCAGCCCCACAACCACAGGGGGACTGCCGAAGATAGCCATGGGGATGGCCTGGTGGAACTCACTCAGGAGACGGATCAGGGGCGCTATGATCCCTGCAATCCGAGCTGACATGGAGCACAGCCCTGCGCCGGTCTGTCTGGGGAGGTGAGAGTGGGGCTCAGCATCCCCGGGGCCTCTGTGCGACTACATGTGGCCATGGGGACAACAGGCTCTTGTCCCACCACTGTTAGCACCTGTGACAGTGTCACGTTTCAATGCCTGGGGAGACCTCACCTGATGATTGTGGGCAGGAGCTCTGCAGTATAGACATAGGAGCTGGAGAAGGAGGCTGTGGCTGTAAACTTGCCAATAACGGCCAGGACGGTGATTACCACGGATTGGTCTGAGGGGTGGAGGAGAGAGGGCTGATGGGAAAGGTTTCTGCAGTGATATTCCTTGGGACAAACCATTCTAGTGGAGTTACCAAGAGAATCTACCAGCTAACCCACTGGAAATGCTTCTCAACACACCCTTTCCTGGGCAATACCCTCTGGACAGCTGTTAAAGAGAACCCAGGTTTCTCCTGAGGCCCTGCACACTTCCCAAGTTAGCAGCACGTGCAATGGCCAATGCCTGCCAAGGGCAAGGAGCTGTGTAAGGCTCAGGCACAGGGCTGATGAAGATAAAAGTCATGGCAATAGGAAACCTGACCAGTGGGAGCCCTGGGCTGTGGCACTCAAGGCAGTGCAGAGCCTGGAGCAAGCCCTGCTCTGTGGCCAGCAAGGCTGGGAGGGTGGATCTGAACCAGAACAGAGCTGCCTAGGCCTGGCCTTGGCTCTGCTGTTGACTTGCAAAGAGGTTCTTCACCTTCAGGGATACCAGTGATGATGAGACACATCAGGCCTGACAGCAGCAGGAGACCAGCCTGGGTTTTCTTCCTCCCAAACCACTCCAGCAGGAAAATGCAGGACAGTCGAGCTGGTAACTCCACTGCCCCAAAGGCAAGCTGCGTCAGGTAGACGTCCAGACCAAAATTTGTCACACTGAGGCTCAACCCGTAGTAGACAAGACTGTCTGCAAACCTGAAAGTCAAGTGAAGGACATGGAAGCAGATGGAGTTTCCAGTGGTTTTATCCTCCGAATTTGGATTGCACACAATTTATTTTAACACCCTGCAATCTCTGTGGTGCTTCTAGGCACCACCTGCCACGATTCTGTGGGATGTAGTTGTATAAGATAAAGGCATATGAATGGTCATCAACTTTAAGACTGCACCCAGAAGTTCTAGGGGGGGCACAAAAACATCACAGCACAGGGATTGCCACAGCATCCTGAATAATCCCATGCCTTTAGGGATTAGATCTGATCCATTATGGAGAAATAAAAGATAGAAGATGAATACATAGATGCAAACATGACCCCAAAGCACATACAAAATGAATTTACAGTTTTTGTCAGCCTTCAATCTCTTCTTCACCTAGAAGAAGAAAAACAGGACCAGGTAATGTCTTACCAGGTGAGTGACATGATCAACGTCACCTTCCGGAGGTGCTTATTTCGAAAGAGATCCAGAATGCTTCCAGCCTTGGCCTGTTTCTCAGCCTTCAGCTTCAGAAGACAGAAAGACAAAGAGTCAGATCGGTCAAAGAAAATTCATGGCTCATTCCTTTTTCATCTGCAGTTCATGGAAAGCCTTTGTAGCAGCCCATGCGGTTCTGGGAGGAAGGGCAGCCCAGTGGGTCTGGGCTCTTGTCCAAAAGAACATTTCAGCATGTGGACACTTTGAGGTGGGCTTGTCCTTTGGGCATTCATGCATGGAAAACCGCAAACAAAATGGAACCCTTGTGCTCATCCTCAGTACTTCTGCAGTACTTACATAAGTAAAGCCAGGGAAACATTTGAGTCCTTTCTATAGCCCAAGGTGGACTCTAAAAAGCTGCAGGCTGAGCCTTACACAAGATCTGACTCTTCCTTGACCTTGTCTTGTACATAGAAACTGAGGCTGGAGTCACCCACATTCCATCCCCAAATAATCTGCAGTGGGCATGGAGAGACTTCTGTCAGGTGACCTTGCTTCCAGAGCCTGCTACAAAGCCAAGCACAGGGGAAAGACTCTAAAGACAAGCAGCAGTTCCCCATGCCATTAGAGGTACCTGCTCAAGCAGTTCAGGTGGGATAGTGCACTTGTTGAAGGATGCTGCTTTCTGAAGGACCTTCTTGACTTCTTCTATTCTGCCTTTTGTTACCAGCCACCGACCTGATTCTGGTAGCACCCTGTCAAGGAGATGAAATCAAGAGATGCTGTCTTGACCTGTTGAATTTCACCACAGACCATCTCCTTGTGATCCCACCCAGCAAGCAATGGGCATCCTATATGTCAGATGACTCCATATACCTCCTCAAGTTAGGTTTCCTAGGCCCACGTTTAGGCCCCAAAGTCCATATTTGAAAACCTAAAGTAAACTACGTGCTTCTCTCAGCAGTCCCCCAGGAGATGTGATGATCTCTGCACAAGTGCCTCCAGCATCAGCACTCTAATGGGAAAGCTCCAGCCTGCTGCTGAACTGCTGCCTCCTCACTGCCACCCCTTTGCACCCACTGCTCTCACATCTTCACAAATCTCTCTCCTGCTCCTTCTTACCAGATGTAGAAGAAAAGGGCAAACATTGGAGCAGATCCTGCAATCTCCATCAGCCTCCAGTTGCGAATTCCATAACTCACTCCAGCCAAAGCCATCTGCCCGACAGCGGAAAAGCAGTGGCTGATAAGCACTGCCTTGGGCCGGGAGGAGACACCAACCCATTCTGTAGCTGAGGAGGAGAACGAAGGTTCAGGCTTTGCCTTCTCATTGCATGCAGGACAGTCTTTTGTTACTGAATCTTGTGAGAACACATCTGTCTGACTCATGGCAGAGCCATCCTACTCACCCAAGGTCAAGGCAGTAATCAGAATTCCTGACACTGCAGCCCCCACGACACATCTGAAGGCTGTGTACACATAGAAATGGGGTGCAAAGGCAGCTCCTACACCAAACAAGCCGTGGAGGGCGATGGAGATCAGAAAGGCTGGCCGGCGGCCGATCCTGGGCAAAAAAAGTGAAAGCACTCACCTGGCTACCTGGAGAACCCCCACTGGTTTGGGGAAAAGCCCAGGTGGAATGCAGTTCACGCTAGAGATTTGGCACCCATGTGAACAAACTCTGTACTCCTCAGGATTCAACCAGCAGGAAAAGTAGTATCTTCATTTTTGACCTGTCATGGGGTTTGTAAAGGCAAAGGAGATGTTGCTAAAGGAACTAGCCCTAGAAGGATCCTCATGTCCCCTCTCTGGAGACTAGTGAGGATCTGATTGAAATAGACATTAGTGCTGGTTCCCCTGTGACATAGCCTGTACACATGCTGTGTGTACCCTTTCGCCTTCCATGTCCCCTGTGTACCACGTCCTGTGGGGAGCTGAGGACTTCCATTCAGGTCACCATGAGCTGAGCAGAGCCACAGGAACAAGGGACATATGGTCTGGTTAACTTAGCTGAAGATGAGTTCAGGTTTGCGAACAAATTTAGGTTTCTGGGATTCCTGGAAACACACTTCAGTAAGTGGGGCACCACAGGAGCTGGACCTGCATCTGCCTCCCTCTCTTTTCAACCCTCAGACATCTACAGACATATCAGGTAGCCCCAGATGCCCTTACTTGGGCAAGGGGATTGGGTCCTGTGGATGGAGTGTTTTGTGCTCTGTGCATGGCCATCTTGAGCTCTGAGGTGGGCTGTCTCTGGGCACTGGGCAATAACTCTGGGAAGGTGACTGTGCTTCCTCACCTGTCACTTAGTGGCCCAAGGATTATGGCTCCTAGGAGAAGCCCTGCCATGTAGACAGACTGGGAGATGTCGTTCAGATCCTTTCTGTCGCACACCAGGTCAAACTGGAAGGAGGAAACAAAGCTGCTTTTGTTCTTGACGCTTCAGTTACTTTCTGTGAGCTCTTTCTCCAGCCTCTGAGCAGAGGAGCCACCTCCAAGGACACAAGCCTCCCTGGCGTGTGCACAGGTCAGTGATGGGACAGACATAGGAGGTGCACAGCCTGCCTCTCTGCATGCTGCGTGTCTATGGAGTGGTGGGAGCTGTAGGAGTAGGAGTGGGAGGGGATGCAGCAGCTGCTGAAGACACCCTAGAGAAGCTCACTATAAAATGAGCAGAGTGCTCCAGGGACTCCAACAAGCCTTTGCAAATGTCAGAGGCTGGACTCCTTCCTCCAGTTTCAGCTCAGAGGAAGGTATTTATACAAAAGTGCTGGAGCTAGGAGTGAGGGATGATGGGAGGGAGAGAGAGAGAGAGAGAGAGAGAGAGAGAGAGAGAGAGAGGAAGGAGTGAGGGGAGGTGATGTGAGAGGAACAGAGGTCCAGAGAGGGAGCAGTTTGGGATTATGACAGACAAAGGCTTTGTTCAACTGCATGCGCTGAAGACCTCTTGCCCTGAAGATCTCTGAAGGCCCCAGAAAGATCAATGACAAGCCCTATAAAGGTAAACATCTTTCACTGAGAAGATGATGTGAGGAGAAACAGGCTGAGAAACAGTGGAAAGGGTGTCAGGAAGAGCCAAAAGGCTCCTCCAGGCAAGATATCACAAGATACACCTCCTGGGTACTGGAACAGGGAGGGGTGGTGGGCAGAGCATGTGCTGGACTCACGCAGACATTGTGTTGCCCCTTTGGGCATCTACAGAACAGTCTGCCTGAAACAACCTCCCAGGGATAACAGCTGCAATCTGTGTGATGGAGCCAAGGTCCTACAATGCCTGGTGTAACTCTCAGCCTCCGCTGGCAGTGGGTCACCAAAGCAGAGGACAGGATATGGCCGTCCCTTCCCTCCCACACCCCTGGCACACGGAAAGGCGCTTACAGACCTCGGTCAGCAGGGACGGTGGCTGTCCTGGGGGGTACACCCACCCACTGCGGCACTTCTCCGTGGCATTCAGGCCATAGGTCCTGATGGAGTCCAGGTCCCAGTCCACAGGCGAGTACATGGAGCACTGCTCGTACGCCCCGGCTGCATCTCGCGGCAGGGTGAGGTTCAGCTGCTCCTCCTCCGTCAAGTTGGGGCCGACAGCACGGATCCAGCTGGTGTCACAGTGGTGTGGCACATCCAGAACCATGAACTCTTGGCCAACCATTTGGAATGGAATAAGAAACTGTGGGAGGGAGATGAACAATATCACCAATTTCTGATATGGCCCAAACTCCCCCAGAACATTCATGAACTCTCCGAACTCAGCCATGGTGACTGCCTCTATGGGCAGGCTGCACTGGGGCAGGTTGCTTAAACAGGCAAATATTAATGTTTAAACTCTGTGAGCACTAAACCCCTAATCAGGTGTGATAAAACGAACAGCTGTATATCCACCTTAGTCCATTATGGTGCCATGCTGCAGTTCTGCAGCATGTACTTTGTCACCAGGCATTCCCTCCCTCTTGTGGGGACCAGCACAAAGGTGCCAGAGCATTGGCACTGTTGGGGATAGGGCAGGGACAGTTTGTCTTGTCCCAACCTGGAGTGTCTCCCTAGGCCTCCCGAAGGTAACTCTGCTATAGTGCAAGCTTTTTCTCTGAGACATGAAGCTGTGACTTTTCCATCACTGTGCAACAGACTGAACTCTTTGAGCTTACCTTGTTGTTTGTGGCTCCTGCTCTTGCTTCCTACTTCTTGGCTGTCAACATCTCCCGTGTCAAAGAAGTAATATTTTGACAATAAATATGATTTGAATCTCATGTGTTAATGCAGATGTGACTTCTTGAAGCTGTTCTCTATACCAATCACTGGACATGCTCTTCTAATGCTCAATGCTCTAGGAAAGCTTGAGGCCCTTGTGGATGTTTTGTAGACATTTTAGAGTGATGGTCTATAGACTAGGGGGATGATAACTGTGTGTTACAGCAGAGGATTGAAAGGTAGTGGGTAACACTAAGATGACATTTTTCATAGAAAGACTTTGTTCTTATGACTGTCTTCATCATCTGGGGTTGAATAGTTTAGTCCTGCGTAGTAGAGATTTCTCAGGAATAAAGTTTGAGTCAGCTCTACAAATCTTTGTTTCCTGGAGCCCCACTGCTAGAGTTTCTGTACTTGTTCTCTGCCTCTTTTACTCATGTGGATTACAAATCCTTGTGAAACCTCTTGAAAATGGAAAAGCCTCTATTGGGGAGTATGAGAAATTTCTGTGTCTTGGGGAAGACTTGGACAGCTGGAAAGCCTGCACAAATGTGAAAGGTAGCACCCAAGAGAGTAGTTCAAAAGAGAAACCATTGCCTGGGGCACAATGCTGGTGTGGGCAGTAGGGCATTGATTCACAAACTTAGGGACTTTGGGACACAATACCTTCAGTTCCAGTGTGGCCTTGTCTTTGGGACACAATGCCTTCAGTTCCAGTGTGGCCTTGTCTTTGGGACACGATGCCTTCAGAGATGTGTCTGCTGCAGTAGAGCCTTACCCACATCCAAAGTCCCTCCAGGGGTGTACCTGCTCTGTTGTGAGTTTATTCATGGCCATTTGCTTTGAGGTGCTCCAGCATGATCTCATTCACAGCCACTGATGCTTCAAGGTGTATCTCCTTCAGCATGGCTTTATCCACATCCATAGCTGCTTCAAGGTGTACCTTCTCCAGTGTGGACCTACCCCGGGGTATGTCTGCTGTGGCACGGGCATAGAATCATACCAATATTGAATCATTATAATTGGAAAAGACTTCTGGGATCATCAAATCCAGCCATCAACCCACCTCCACCATGCCCACTAAACCGTACCCCAAAGTGCCATGCCTACATGTTATTTGCACATAACCATGGTCACAGGCTCTTTGAGACGCACTCGCTATGGCATGAGCTTATCCACAGCCACCTCAAAGTGTCCTGCTCCCTTATGGGCTCTTTCAGAGGTCACAGTTCCTTTGACTGAAGGTCACACTGGCATTCCAGTCTGTTCCATACAGCACCACAGAAACGGCAGCGATGTCCTGGCCATCCGCCAGCCTAGGCACATCGCTGCTGCCATTATCAAAATGTTCCAGGGACAGCAGGGTGAGGTGATTGGCAACACAGCAGTGCTGGGAGCAAGGTAAGCAAAAAATGACCACTAAGGAGCAGTAGACTCTACTACACAGTAGAGCAACAGCCTTGTGGGAAGTGCGTGAAGCTGTCAATTAAAGAGCTAAACTGCAATGACAGCTATAAATTTGACCTGTTACGTTCCAGTAAATTCTCCTGTTATCTCAAACACTTCGAGCTCCACGTTGGATACCAAAAATGACTGCTGTGGTTTAACCCTAGCTGGAAACTAAGCTCCAGTGACTCCTTTGCTCCTTGCTGATGGGATGAAAGAGAGAATCGGAAGGCTAACAGAAAACTCATGGCTTGAAATGGTGACACGTTAATAGGGGAAGCAAAGGGCCACATGTGCAGACAAGTGAATGAGGAATTGATTCACCACTTCCCATCAACAGGCAGGTATTCCTAGGAAAGCAGAGCTCCGTCATGTGCACTGGTTATTTGGGAAGGTGGATGCCACAGCTCTGAGTGTCCACTCCTTCCTCCTTCTTTCCCCAGTTTTCATTGCATGATGTCATATGGTATGGAATACCCCTTTGGTCAGTTGGGGTCAGTTGTCCCAGATGTGTCTCCTCCCAGTGTTTTGTGCACCCCCGGGTTACTCACTGGTGGAGTGATGTGAGGAGCAGAAAAGGGCTTGACTTTGTGTGACCACTGCTCAGCAGTGACTAAAATGTCCTTGTATTGCCAGTACTGTTTTCAGCACAGCCCCAAACACAGCCCATATCAGACACTGTCAGGAAAATGAACTTTGTCTCAGTCAACACCAGCACAGGGTGAATTGTGTCCAGGACACTTGTACTCACCAGCTCTGCTCCTGCATTTTCCTTCTCCTTCTTAGAGCTGGCAGAGGAGAGGTCAGTTGATGGGTACCACGTGCACTGGTGTCTGGGTGTCATTTGGCAGAGGTAAGAGGCCACCCTCTTCCCACCACTTCAGTGCATGGTGCTGATCCCTGCAAGCCTTTAGGTCTCATTGCTCTATCTCTAAACACAGCTTGGCCAGGATCAGACAGGGCTGTGAGGTGGCAGCTCCTCAGTCCCAAGTGTCTTGCCCCATGCCATCTACTGAGTCATGTCACTTTGAAGGACATCTCTGTTTCCCTGACTGACATTGGCTGAGCAGTCTGCCTGCACTGAGCACTCACACACTGCTTGGAGCAGATGAAGTCACCAAGCAGCTTTATTCCTCCAGCACATCTGACAGAGACAGGGCTCTTTTGGCACTGGTAAGGCAGGGAGCTCAGGTTTGGTTTACTTTATTAAAATAACTATTTATTTTAACATTTTGGTGCCTTTTATTTTGCAGACAGTTGATGAAAGCGGGTGAAGTGATGTGCTCCATGATGCTTTCCATACCACACATATTCTTGCCTTGACACTCTGAGGTTTCTTGTGCGTGTGTTTATCATTAACACAACTGTTAGCTCCCGTAATGTTTTATGTTATGGCAGCAAAGGGCAGGCAGGGAGGGTCAGACTGCAGCCACACAGAGAGAGCAGTATAGCAATGTCCCTGTGCCCCAAGACTTCAGGAGACCTGGGTTCTATTTTGTCCTCTGCTCTTCTGACTGGGTGACCTTAGCAAGGCCGTTGCGCTTATCTTTGCTCATCATCATCATCATCATCATCATCCTCCAACAAGGCTGATAATGACAATCTCCTTTTTGAAGCAGTTTTTCCAGTCTACTGAAGGAAAAATATCATGAAGGGTGTGAGATATTACCATGAAGTGTAGGCAAGCTGCGTAGTGAAAAGCTGTAAGGTGTTTTGGGTTGGATTAATCTCTGGATGTCTTAACATAGATGTTTCAATGCAACAGACCCCTATGGCCACACTGCAGTCAGTGGAGATAGGGTGGCCCAGTTAAGAGGGTGCAGAGAGCTGTTAGGTTTTGAATGCAGTTGTCTGCTTTAGGGTGGGCTGAATCACTCCCCAGACTGCACTTACCAAATGTCTGTTGACTATGACATTGGTTTAAGCACCTGCAATGCTGATATTGCAGACACTTAAACCTAATTTGGAGACACATTTTCACCCTGTACCCTTCAGCTCTACCTTTGCCCATTTTGCTTTACTTATGCACTTGTGGCCAGGAATTCAGTTCCTTCCCACTAGATACAGTCTCTTCTCATTTGTTTTAATTAACCTGTTGCTCAATGCTGCCTCCTGGTTGGACCTCTTTGGAGGTCTGTCATCATTCTGTCCTGCAGCTGTGGCCATGCAGCTATCCTCTGAGGGACCTCAGCAGTGGTTTACACAGATCTCTTCTGCAGAACACCCCTAGTTGCAGAGAACCATGTGCTGGTTGGTCTCTCCTTAGAGGTTCCTCACCACAAAGTTATTTCTTGTAATGTTCTTTTTAAGGAATGGAATGCTGGCACACTGTGACCAAGACAGAGATCTTAAATTTATCTCCTTAAGCCATTAATAAATCAGACTACGCACAGCTGAATTTGTTTTCTGCCAGAAAATTGAGAGATTTCTAAACTGATTTAATGAACCAGTTTTTATCCCATATCAGCTAACCTGTGCTGCAAGGCTGGGTGCTTTTGTAATCTTACTTCCCCCCTCCCCCCCCCCCCCAGTTATATAAAGAACTCCTGATCTAAAGGGCCATCAGCTAGCACATCTGAGTCTGCAGAAGAGTGACCTTTGTAACTTTCCTTAACTCCTGATGTTTCTCTGCTCCTGTTACTTTCTTCAGGAGCCTCCTGGCCCGTTTGGGATGAATCAATATAGAAAGGATCAAAGACACCCTGGTTAAAGGTTTCAGAAGCATGGCTGGTGACCATGTGCATTGGGGGAAAACTGTCTTGTGCAGAGAAACATTTGTTTGTTGAGCCTTCAGCACTGAGACCAAATTCAAATGTATCTTCTGCAGCCTTTGGAGCCTGGCACCATGGCTGCAATTGCTGTAGCAGCACACAGCTTTCAACCCCTTCTGGGTCCTCAGTATTAATCTCATCCTGCCCAGCAAGAAGTGAGAGACTGGAGGTGTCCCACAGTGCTAGTGGGGCCTTTGTTTCTGCTGGGATTTCCTGGCATAATTCTGAAAGGTTTGGGTCAAACCAAGTTGGAGTTTCAACTTCTGAATTTTCCAAGTCTAAATGTGGGGTTTTACTCCCTGTGTTGTGAAAATCTTGTCCTCCAGAAAAGAGCAAGCTGTTGTCCTCCACAAACCCCACATTGTCTAATTGAAGCTCAGCTTCCTTGGGTAACTTTTCTGAATTGTCTGGTAAAATAAATACCTCTTCCTCCTTCACTGTGTCCTGGACATCCAAACTCAGAGGGTTCTGAATTTCTAGTAGATGAGCACCATGATGATTTCCTTCCCTGATGAGATTTTTGCAGTTATCAGCTGCAGGAATAAGCTCTGAGGGAGGATGTAGAGAGTTTGTTCCACCTTCTGAGGTTACTGCAGCCTCTTTCTGAATTTCTTGTGCTGGCATGACAGAGGGCCAACTGCTGTCCCATTGCTGCCAAACCTGAGTATTTAAAGGCATTTGGTCATGAATGTCAAGTTCTGTTCTCTCACGTTTATCATCACAGGAAATGTTTGTGCCAGGAGCTAACAGCAGGATGTTGGCCTCCTTGCCTTCTGTAGAGTCTAAGAAGCCTCCAGAACTCTGCTTGATAGGTTCAGGGAAGACTTCCATCTTGCCTGGCTTTGGCAGATGATCGGTTCTGGAAGCCTTTTGTTTTGCTTGGTTGGAGAAGCTGAGACAATCCTGAGGTTTTTGTGGCCTGTCAATATTTGCCTGCTCTGAGGATCTTGCAGGCTTTTCTGGTTGACTTTGCTTCTTCTCTGAGGAGGAACCAAACAAAGTGACAAAAGCCGACTGGGGCTTAGTGGGTTTCCTTTGTGTCCTTGTTTCATTCTTGGGAGCACTTTCTTTGTCTCCAGAACCAAAGAGCGTAGTGAAGGGGTTTTTCCCAAACCTCAAACCTTTTCCTAACGTCTCTCTGCAGGCTTGACCACTTTGCTTCTCTTTCCTCTGGGCACCAGGCCTTGACAGGTACACACTGCTTTCCCCTGGGAGTATCAGATCTGATTTTTCCTCACTCACTGAATAACTGCTGGGTTTGTCCAAGGATGTGTTTGCTTTGGAAGAATCTAAGGTCTTGGCTGGTTGCTCAGAATCATGACAGATGTTTCTACTCTGAACTTTTCTGGGGTCCTTTGACTTGGAGCTGTTGACTTCATCATGTGAGGGCCAAGGGGCACAGGTTCCTTTCAGAGGTGTGTCTGTTGATACTGAAAAGTCTTTGCCAGCTGATTTTGTATCAGGTCTCAGAATACCCTTGTGAGATATCAGTGAGTCACACGTGCCTTGAGGTTCTGATGCTTGCAGACAGGACACACTGTGGTCATCTGTCTTATGTGGCAAACCAGGTGAAGAGACTCTGCTCTTTTCTGCTTTGTTCTTCTGAGACCTGTGCTCAGGACTGGAGTTTTCCAGAAACCCTGATGTAATTATTGGTTTAATTTCTTTTATCTTTTCAAATGCTGCCTCTTTGCTCTCAATTCCAGGCAAATGACTCATGCTGGATGGCTGCACATTCTCCCCCCAACTTACTAGGATCTCTTTCTCAAGGGTATCATCTGTGTTTACCTTGGACTTCTCCTCTGCTAACTCAGCAATCTCAGGTGATACCCTCAGCCCTCCTGGCTCCAGGGAGTCAGAAGATACATGAGGGGTCCTTGATACTTCAGAGAGGCAATGGGCTTCTTCAGCTGCATTTCCAGGGGGATCAACACCCTCAGCTCTACATTTTAGCACTGTATTGGTGGTGTTACTGGCTTTTGGCTCTCCTGGCACACAGATGAGCTGTGTGCTGTTCATCCTTTCTCCAAGGTGATGCCTACCTCCTGCAATAGCTGGGGTGGCTATGGTTGGGTCAGGCTTGTCATCTGTCATTGCAGATGTTGTACCTCCTTCACTCTCTGTGCTTAAAGACCCACAGACCTCACCTTCCTTCACTGGGAGCTGTGCAGCAGAGGGGATGCAGCTGTCTGTGCCCCTCAGGTACATCCAGTTGGTGGGTTTAGTGCTTTGCCATGTGGCATGTGGAACAAGTGAGCCCTGAGGCAGGGACTTCACAGGCTTCAGGACTAGAGGGGAGGAGGCAGAGACAGATCCTTTCTTAAGCTGGGCTTTGCCCTCATGGAGTGCAGCCACTCGCTGTGACGCCTTGGTCCCTTGCTCCCCTTTGAGCATGTCTCCATCCCCAATCTTTTCACTGGCTCTCTGTCCTCTGGTGTTGGGCCAGGAACACACTTGCTTCTTGGTATAGGAGACACCATCTAAGAGCCTTCTCTTCTCCCCAGTTGCCTCTGCTGCTGATTTTCTGTCCTGCCCCTGGAGCATCTTGCCTGCTCTGCTGCCCACAGCCTGGTAGCTTTGCTGGCTCGGTGTGGGCTTTTTCCAGGAATATGCTCCCAGATTTCCAACCTTTCCACCTGCATCCAACCAGCCTGTCTCTGAGGGTGGCCAGCCTGCTCTGAGCTGCTTTCCTAAGAGGAGAGACCTGCTGCTCAGGTCTGGCCTGGGCTCAGCCAACCACTGTCCACATCGTGCATTGAAGGCTGTGGGTTTGTTTCCTGCTGCAGTCTCCTTACTGTCCCTATGGTCCTGGGGCTGTGGTCCTCTGCCTGCCAGTGCCGTGTGTTGGAGCTGCTGTTCTCCTAGCCGGTGCTGCAGCCTTTGCATCTGACTTGTGCTTTCAGCTGCAGCCATCTGCTTGTAGTGGACTTGGCAGTAAAAGCCTCCGTGGAGGGCAGCAGAGTTTTGCAAGCTGGAAAACAGAGATTGGCAGAGCTGTTAGCGGCTGTGTGGGAGGGGAGGATTAACAGCAGCACTGATGGAGAGGTTTTCAGCAACACTGTTCTGCAGTGGAAAGTGTTGGGGAAGGGAGGGGGCTTGAAGAATGAAACCTTTCAAATTAGTGTCCTTTTTCTGAGGACATGTTTGATTTTTCTTACCACAAGCAAGACATGAAACGTTTCCTTGCAATACCTGTGGGAGCTGTAGCCCAGCCCAGGTTGTGTGCAACTCCTGTGTCCTTTACAGGCCAGGCTTCACAGCAGCACTTCATTTGCCTCTGTATGCACAGTGTGGCCCACATGGCAAAGCTGCAGAGGGCTGCCATGATACTATGAGTGTCTGATGGGAGAAGATGTGTGTAGAGCTGTGGGGCCAAGAGGATGGCAATCAGCCCTGCAGAGGAGGCCTGTGGTGTCTCAGTGACTGTCAAGCTGAAACCAAGGCAGCTGTGTGCCACCTGAGGAGAGGCTGAGAGCTGGGTTAGTTAGGTCTTACAAGGAGATGGTTTGGAGGGAGGGGCTCATTGCTGCGTATGTCTATTTGATGGAAGGTTGTAGTGAAGGCAGGGCTGCAGTGTTCTTGGAAGTAGACAGTGCCAGAATGAGGGGCAATGGAAACAGTTTGTAACAGAAAATTTGATGAGAGATAAGAAGAAATCTTTTTGCTCATGGTTAAGTCTTGAAAGAATGGCCCTGACTGAAAGGCTGTAGAATCTCCATCATTGGAGCCATTTACACCTCTCCTGGACATCTTCCTCAGCTGCCTGCACTCCTTTGACCACCAGGGGAGCGTTGACTTCTGAAGGCACCTTCCAACCTGCATGATTCTGTGTGAGGCACCCAAATGACTCCTCTACTTAAGTTCCATATCAGCATTCCCAAACTACAAATATTGCAGTATTTCCAGCTCAGCCTTGCACCACCACACCAATGTCTTCTCTGCAGGTGTCTACAAGGTGAGTGAGCAGCCCTGAGACTCTGGTGATGGAGGGGCAGGTTGCTGACTCCTCCTCGTTTCCTGAAGCCTGCCTTGTTGGAATTCTCCTTGGACTGTTGTAATGAGGGCTACTTGCACATCCTTTAAAAATGTGCTACCACTCACCTCAGCTTCCTCCCGCAGACCTGGCAGCAGAAACATGAGCGGTGCACACAGACTTTGTCAGTGGCCACACGCTCCATGGAGTAGACTGGCTGCAGGCATGAGGCACACATTTCTTCCAACATGGGCTGAAGAAGAAGGAGAAACTGAAGTTAAATAACTCTGAATTATGAGCACTTACAAATTCAACTGCAAAGTAATTTGCTGAGTCTTCTGCTTGTGTTGGGTTTTCTCGTCGATGTTCTTTTGCAGATCTGTTGTGAGATTTCAGGTTCCTACCTGACTCAGCTTACTTGTCATCTTGGATAGGTCTGCATTCATTTTCAGTCAGGACAGAAAGACAAGACCTGGAGCCCTGATTAATCTGATTGAGAGCAAATGGCTTACTTGAATAATTTAAAAACCTTTAGTGACACAGGAAACATTGTCCTGCATCTCTAACTCAAAAGCGGTGGGCTGGCAGCTCCTGAAATCACTGATATCATCTGTCTGCTCACACAGATCACATAGCCCAAACCCTAAAATGCAGCACATCTTGATGTTAAAGCTCCCACGATCCATAAACACAGTGATTTACTCCAGTATGTTTACTCTGTGGACTGTATTTTGTGCCATGACTCGATTCCTCAAGCACCATTTCACGTGAAGAGCCCAAGGAATGTCTCTGGAACTCATTGCCAATGCCAACCATTTTATCAGTGAAGAAAGAAAAGAAGTTTGGACATCAGTGTAGCTGCACAAAGTCCCAGGCTGTCTCCATGGACAAGTAATCTAGAGGATGCTGGTGGCAATGTGGGTATCTCTCTGCACTCCTTTTCGCTGTGGTATGAAGCAGAGGTTTAGCTTATCTGGTGTCTGTCTCTAAGTCAGGTCTAGGGCACACCTGAGTCTACCCTAACTTTGAGTGACCAAGACAGTGCTCTGAGTGCTGATACTCCCTCATGTGAAAGCATCTCTGCCTCTTTGTTGGGAGCAATTTGCCATGGTTTGATTTGATAGTTCTAGTTCTCTCTGGTCCCTCTGGCTTTTTGTTCACTATGTGCTTACCCTGATTTACATTGTTGTCAGCTCAGACAAGCTGCTTTCCGCTCTAATGCGGCACGAGGTGAGGGTCAGGTTTTGCCTTTTACCAGAGGAAACAAGTTGCGTACAGAAGCTGTGGATGGTCTTTCCCTGGAGGTCTTCATGTCCAAGTTGGATGGAACTTAGAGCAACTGTTCTAGTGGAAGGTGCCCCTGTCCATGGCAGGCAAGTTGGAACTAGATGATCTTTAAGGTCCTTTCAACCCAAACCATTCTGTGATTCTATGAAATGTGAAAAATATTTCTGTATCTCAAGAGATAAACTGAGGGGACAAGAACCCTGCCTTTTATTTGCAATAGACAGCTGGGGAATCAGTTTCTTTTAATTACCTTCATTTTGGCTGAACACACCACCAAGGTGAAGTCAGATTTGTTTCCTATTACAACATTTTCCAAGTAGAACAGTTCAGCATTTTCAGTTTCATTCCTTCTTTCTAGGGGACAGTATGCACACAAAGCCACTGTCTGTCCTTCAGTCTGCAGTGATCGCAGCAAAACTCTGCTGTGCTAGTCCTCTGCAGAGAGGAGAGCATAGTTCAGTACGTGCCTGTCTTTCTAATGGCACTCTAAATTCCCAGTATACTCAGTGGAGATCCAGTTAAGGGAATCTAGAAGGTGATACACCTACCCTCATGTAGCTGGACAAAATCACAGTATCACAGTATCACCAAGGTTGGAAGAGACCTCAAAGATCAAGAAGTCCAACCAGTTACCACAGACCTGAAAATCAGTCAGTTGGACAAGATGAATTTGACTACAAACCTGTGCTGATTGCAGTGGAAGGTCAGTGCTGGTGAAGCAGAAATATGCTTTAGTGCAAATATAGATGCTTCAAGTGGAAAAGGGCAGCAGACCCAGATGGGAAGTGGTGCTACATTAGTGGATCTCTCCAAGAGAAATTGAGCTGTGCACCTCTGGTGTGGAAGTCATTTCACTGGAGGAAATGAGCAGGCTGTTCAGCAAGGAACAGTGAGTGGTGGTGGACAGCTGCATGAACACAGCATCATCTGTGACGATGGAGCAAACTTACAGTCCTGGTGGAAATAAATCAAACCCAATGGATCAGCTTTGCAGTACTTGGCAGTACAGATCACAGTTACATCTGGCTGCTCCGGCAGGCATTTTGTGTGACAGTGAGGAACCCTCATACAACGCAAGGGTGTGTGTCCTGGTGGAGGAGAGTGTGGATGCTGATCTGTCTCTCTCATATGAGAAGAAAATGATTTCCTTTAATCATGACAAAAGGGTGAAGTAGAGCTGTTCAGCAAACAAACAAGATCTCTCTACTCTTAGCTGGGTATGTGTGTTTGTACTCCTGGAATGAATGTATGTACTCCTGGAGAGTGTTTCCAAAGTGGGATAATCTTTTACAGGGGATGCAGGTCTGTTTCACCAGGTGATTTATTTTAACTGCTCACTGTTTGATCCATGGCAGCTACTCTTGCTCCTCAAAGGTATTTTTATCAGTCCCAGGAATAAGCCTTTCTAATGGTTTGGAAGATAGAGAAGTGATTAGCAACAATTGAGTGGCACTGTGGGCAAAGAAATCATTTGAAGACTTGTGTGAAAAGCAGCTACAGAGTGTTCCTAGAAGACTCTTCTAGCACGCTGCTGATCACTGTCGTGCTGAAAGTGGCAGCTGACTTATGGTTTATCAGTTGGTATCTTTTCCCTAGGTAAAGGGGAATCCTTCTAGTAGGAGGGGTCAGCCCAGAAATGGCTGTATCATTGATAGGTGGAGAAGATGCTTTGGAGCACAAAGCTTTCTGACCTAAGAATCATTTCGTTTGGAAGAGATTTTTAAGATCACCGAGTCCAGCTGTTAACCTTGCACTGCCAAGTCACCACTAAACCATGTCCCTCCTGCACCACATTTATACATGCCAAAACTGAGCATCCTTAGGGAAACCAGTAGCTGAAAAGGAACTGGGAAGGTACCACATACAGACACTTCAAATGCAGCATATTTCGTGTCTGCTGCTCAAAGAGAACCAGATCTGCAGCTCAATTTGTCCTTTGACCACTCAAGGAGTTACAGCTAAGGCAAGGCTGTCTGTCCTTTGGCCACTGGTCCAAATAATTCTCCCAACAGTTTTGCTCTTGAAAACATCTCCCTAGCACTGTGAGAATGCAGCAACCCATATGGGCAAAGACTGGTGAACAATGTTGTGTCTTGTATCCAAAGATCTCAGAAAAAAACCTATAGCAACTCCTTTGGGATTTGAGAGTTTATGTGTGCTTTTCTGGTTTATTATTGCAACATCTGAGAATATGATCAGCCCCTTCAGCTTGTAGTTGAGATTCAGATCTTTGCAGTTGGGTTTTTTCCCCTCTCTCTCCCCCTCTTCCTCCCCTCCCCCCCAACTTTCTTAGTACTTGTATGGTCCTGAAATAATGCAGTATCTGTCCCCTCATGATATTTCATGGCTGATGGAAATACTACTGAGGAAGCACATCTCAAATGGTCCTAGCCTCATAAATAGTTCTTTGAGACATTTAGAAACCCTGTAAAAGCAGAAATACAAACAGTGAGATCAGTATATTTAAGCAGTGGCAGTGCAGGATATTTGGGTTTATTTGAGTTCTTGTGGAATATTTTTCATTGCCCAAGCAACCTGCTTGCAGCTGGCTAAAACAAGGTCCTGAGTTGGGTATTGTGTATCAGCCTGGACTCAGCTCAGTTTTTAGACAAGAGTACAAATGCTGCTTGCCACAGGGCTGTTAGCCTACCCACATTGTAACAAAGATGTAGATTAAATCCCTGCCATGATTTAGGGTGCTCTCAGTATGTGATTCAGCTGGCTCATTGTAAGATGTTTTCTAGGTGGTTGGAAAGGAAACAAGCACTCAATAAAACTCAACAAGACCGAAGTATTTTTTAGAGGTTATGTTTACCTTCAGAATGCAGCAATAGAAGTTTAAAAAAAAAAAAAAAAAGCCACAAAATATCTAAAACCTTGAGTTGAGAATGTACAAAACAAAGTCATAATAAAAAGAAAATTGCTTTACAAACTCTCAAATGGATTTAAACAGTAAAGACGTAGGAAAGCATGGAAAAGCTAAAATAAGGGTTTGGTATATATTGAATAATAAATTACAATTCTAAAAATCAAGAAAGGAAAGCAGTAACCATTCTGACTCAAGTAGAGAACCTTTCATAGGCTCTTTCATTAGGGGAACAGCACTGACGATAGCTTTAGGTCTTGGCTTGACAATTTTCAGCGGTGTCAAGCACTTTCCAGGAATGGAGAAATACTTCCCCCCAGCTCCAGCTGTGACAGCAAATTGAGACTTCTATTTTATTTTACATTTGCCTTTTTCTTTCATCAATAGCTGACAGAAAACTTATATGCAACCCACCCATCAGTATGAGCATGTGTGCATATGTGTGTTTAGGATGCCCTTCTTGGAAAGTCTGTGTTGAAGTTAGAAAAGTAAGACAGCACGAAGGTGTTTGTTTGCCAGTGATCAGATCAGTTGGTTCTTCAGCTGATCCTGCCTGTCCTTTCTTCTGCATTAGTTCAGAGAAGCCTGATACATCCCACCTCCTCCCACCCCCAAACACTCTCGGAGGGAAGAAGCTACCCTAAGGTGCCCATGGATGGATTGTCCCCTTGTGCTTCTAACAGCATGGTGCAGCACCAAGTTGGGCTGGCCAGGTGCGGGCTGTTCTCCTCTAGTGCCAGTGCAGATGGCATTTGTGCTGTCTCTATGCAAACACCAAGACGATGACCCTGAGAATTCTTAGGGTGTAGTTGAATCCCTGTGTGTAATGTGGATAAACCAGGAGACTTTTTCATAGTGATCTTTCTTCTCTGTCTTATACAGTTCTCTCTTGCTCTCCAGAATCTCCTATTTCTTTGGCTTGGAGTTGCCAAAGGTGACAAAGACCACTCCTGGCTCCTGAAAACTGCCATTTGTGCGAAAGTCTCCACCTGGGCTCTTCAAGTACCTCTGAAACACGGGAGAAGCAGATACGTTGTACTGAGGGTGAGAGACCACATCGCATGTGGAAGATGTTTGTGTCTCAGATTGCTTGGTGACTGTGGTGGATGAAGTGATGATTTTGTTTCCAAACTGGTCCATTTCCTCATATTGCTCCATGACAGTCCGGGTGGCTCCATAGAGCTTGGACCCATCGGGTCCTGTCTGCAGCTCCAAGATGCTTTTCTGCCTCCGCGGATTTTGTGGGCTGGAGACATTCAGGGAGCTGTAGTCTGAAAAGCTTCCTTTCATCCCACAGTGGCAGCTACCTTTGGAGGCGTCCAGAGGGCACTTCTCTTTCTCACTTGTTTGCTGGTTGGCACTGCCAACTGTGTGCTGTTTCATCGAGCTCAGCCCAGCTTTTGTTTGGATGGGCTCTGGCCTCTTGTCAAAAGGGGTCTTGTCATGCCCAGTAGACCCTGCTGATGGATGGTTAAAGGAGCTAAATCTGTCATGAGCAGAAGTGTCCTTCTTTTTTTGAGTGTCAGCACAGTCTGGTGAAGGAACATTGCACAGGGTATGTGCTGCCTTGGGTGATTCTGCTGGTTTCCTGGCAGCAGACTCGATGGAGATGTAGGAAGGTGAGGAGGGAGAGCTGACACGAGACTGAACACGATGGGGGATCCCTAGCTCTGCCTTGGCTACCTCGGACTTTTCTGCTACCTTTGCACCTTCTACAGGTGCTGCTTCCCCTGTCTCCAGTGTGATTCCTTCTTGCTTGGCTTTGCTTGAGACAATACTGATTTTACGGATGTTGCTGCTGCTCACAGAGCTTTGGGTGTTCCCCAGAGACTCCTTGAAGAGCCCTGAGAGCCCGGCAATGTCTGACTCAGACTTGAGACTAGAGACAGAGTAAAGAGCTTTCTTGATGGCTTCCTCGATGTCCAGGAGCCGGGCAAGTGTCTGCTCTTTCAGGTGCATAATCTCAGCACTTGCTCGTTCCAGGTCTCCAAAAACCAGCTGCATTGAGGAAACACTATCAATATCCTCCTTTGCCAGTGTCTCAGCCCTGTCCTGTTGCTTGGCCTGGTGGGCCTTCTGACGAACAACCCACTCAGGGACCTTCTCAAAGAAGCTCTTCAGAGATTTCACATCCACTTTGTTTGTCTCCTCCTCAAACTCCCTCACCCGAGTCAATATCTCTTTCAGTTCCTCCTGCCTTCTGAGGTTCTCAAAGATCTCCATAGCCTCCTTGACGTTGCCTTTCATTATCTCCTCTTTGTGCACTGACAGCCTCTTCCGCCGCTCATCTTCTGTTTCTTTCTTGCTTTTTTCTCTCATAACAACTGCTGGTTTCTCCTGGGCAGCTGTCACTGCCTCTCCATCAAGACATTTCAGTTGCCCACTGCTCTCCTGGTGATGCTCCTCAAAGGAGTTCATTTGTTGCTGATGGAAGGCCATTGAATGACATGTTTGCCTTCTCTCATTCACTTGCTGCACAACTCCCTGACTCTCCCATGACCGATAAGAATTAGACACACTTTCCCTTTCCACCTTGGATGAGGCATTTTGTACAGTATCATCTGCTGTTGTAGAAGAAATGGTGTGGACCACAGAGGAGGTGCTTTGCTCAATCTGTCCCGGCACATTAAGTGCCTCTGTTCTGCCAGGACAGGCTGGATGTGTTATTGAAGAGCACCCATTTTTGTCTTGACATAGTTCTATATGCCTCTGAAACATCTCACCTGGGCATGTCCTTGGAGCTGCTGCTTTCCCACTCATCATTCCCTGCTTGACTTCAAGACCAACCACTCCATTTTTTATTGGCTTTGAAGTCTTAGCACCATCCAATTCCAGCTTTTCTTGTCCTTTGCTGGCCTTGTACCTTTCCTCTGCCATTTGAAGAGGGGTTTTGGTTGTGTTTTTTGGAAGCTTTCTCTCAGAACTCATACCCTGAGCTGTGACAGACTTTTTCACAGATGTCTCCAAAGTGCAGCACTTTGCCTGAACCTCCTCATGGCCTGATTGTTCATATACTTGCATACAGTTTAATCCCAGCTCCATGAGTGGGGGCTTTGGCTTGCTGATCTCTCTCAGACCTTGTGGTTTTGGAGGCAGAGGTGGAGGGGTGGGTTTGGTGGATCCACTTTCGCTGTTATTTGCAGAGGCAGAATGTGCCTTGTGTAAGAGGTGCTCAGGTTTTGGAGGGGGAACAGGTTTCTTTCGGGGGAGGGCAACAATTTCTGGTTTTGAGGGAGTCCCGGTCTTCTCTGTGAGACTCTGATCACTGGGTTTGCAGGACAGAGAAGGGAGGGCAAGAACTGGGATCTGGAGTGGTTCAGAAAATCCTGGGGCTTCATCTTTGCTGGTTAGTAGTGGAAGGGCACCTTCTCTTGTTGCTTTAGTGGAGGGTGGGCAATGTTCTGCTTTCATCACAGCAACTGAGGGAGGAGGAGGAAAGTCATTATCAGCCTGTGACACTGAAGCCACCACAGCAGTCTGGCTACTAAGGGTTTGAGTCTCATTTTTCTTTTTACACACAGAATAGGACTGCCCTGCATTCCTGTATATCATAGCGGCTTTAAAATCCCCTCTGGAGACATTAATGTTAGACTTTTCCAGCGACTGAAGCGTGGCTTTTAAATTACCTCGGACAACGTCCTCCTTTTCTACCAGGCGCTGTTCTGTGGCGGCACTTTGCAGCGCTCGGATAGCTGTCTGCACATCCCCTCTGACAATAACATCTCTTCCTTCTTGCTCTGATTGCTCTTTGTTATCAGCCTCAACAAAAGGGCTTATAAAGGTTTCCACGGGGGTGGCAGTATAAAGACCATCCTTAATGCTAACATCTCTACTAGGCACAACTTGACTCTCCTGGCTCAACAGTTGTCCTCCCTGTACTTCCTCTGAAGCACTGACCTTTTTGTGTGATGCTATGCTCTTCTGAGACATGCTTGTATGGGTCTTGGAGGCCTCCTGGACTCTAGTGGTGGTGGTTCTGGTGGCAGTGCTGGTGCTCTCCTGCGTGGTGGATGAAGAGTCCTGCTGGTGCACACTTGATTGAAGGGTCACTGTCCCCTGTGTGCTGGCTGTCTGCTGCCTGCAGGCTCTGTGGACCTCCTCCCTATTCCTCTGTAGCTTGCTCTGGACATGGTGTTGAATGTTTTTTGCTTCTGCTGTTGCTAGCCTCAGGCTTTGCATTGCAGCCTGAAGATCATTCCCAAGGGCCTTTTCTTCTCTCTGCCCCTGGTTAGCTTCCCCAGTCACCGTAGTCTGCTGCTTCCCATCCACTTCTCCTCTCTGAGCCATCACCTGGTTTGTAAACTTGCCTTGCGTCATAACTTTGGGTTCCTTCAAACTGGCAGTGGTGGTTTCTTCTTTCTCTGCCTTCTTGCCAACATCTGCAACCCTTTGGATTGACTTTGTAGTCACTTTAAGCCCTCCTGACAGAATTTCCTCCTTTCCCATCACTGTGGGCAAGGGCTTGCCAAGACGCTGCACAGTGGTGCCTGCCACACCTGCTGCATGCACAGCCTCTCTCTCTAATACACCCTCTCTGCCCATGCTTTCACATGCAAATACCTTTTTTGCTCCCTCTGTAGCCTCTGGCTCACCCTCTGCAATGACTTTCTCTGTTTGTTCTTTCTTTGGTAAGATGAGGATCTTGGTTCCCTGCGCAACCTGTGAGGCACTCTCATCTGCTCCCTCCTCTGCTTGTGAAGAGATGAGGGATTGTATCTCTGACTCCTGCTGGAGATTCTTCAGATAGTCTAAATCTCCCTTCTCAATGCAGCTGGCAAAAAGCTGGACATTTCCCTTCTCATTGTCCTTGCGCTTAATAGTTGCTGTTGCTTTCTGCTCCTGAGAAGAAGCCAACAGGTTTCCTATCGTTGACTTCACATCTCCCTTGACAACTTTTTGTTGAACAGAATGGAACAGGAGGGAGTAGATAGTCATCCTCACTGATCCTGACTTTGTCTCTTGCAAGATAATTCCTTTTTTGATGGAAGTGTCTTGACTGAGGAGACCCTGTAGAGCCTTAGCTACATTTCCACTCAAGTCCTCTTTACCTTTAACAGCTTCACTTTGCTCCAGTAGTTGCAGTGGGCTTACTTTGATCTTGCCTTCTCTGTCTTCCTCCACCAGCACACTCTGTGCTTCCACCTCTGTTCTGTGCAGGAGCTGTAGCATGATCCTTTGCAAATGACCTCCCACAATCTCCTCTTTCAAGATCTCTGGAGCACCTGGGCTACTGAGCTGGTACTTCACCATCTTCACACTCTCTGCATCATTGGCTTCAATGAGGATCCCATCATGTTGAATAGCCTGGCAAGTGCAGAGGGTCTCTAAAGTCTCCTTCATTGTCCTTTCCTTCAGTTCTGTTTCTATACTACCTTCAGAAGCACTAAATTTGTCCAGGGGTGTGCTCTCAAAGAGCCACGTTGTGCTTTTCACGTCTGCACGAGGAATTGCTTCTTGGGCCCCAGGACTGACCATTGCTTCTGGGTCCTTAAGAGTGTCCATTGGCTGGGTTTCAAACAGCCAGGTGCAGCGTTTTACATCCCCTTTCTGGTTGTCCTCTCTCTGCACTGTGCTGATCGATGAGTCTCTCTCTGCATCCCCGTACAAGGAGTCCACAGGCTGGTTTTCAAAAAGCCAAGTGGATGTCCTCACATCACCCCGCTGAACATCACTGACACTGACCATCCTCACATACTTCTTCTGGCCCACTTGCTGGGATTCAAAGAGCTGCTTGTTGGCCTGAACATCTCCCCTCTGCACATCACCTACTGTTCTGGGCACAGACATCTTTCCACCTGAGAAAGAGTCAAGAGGTTCTGTCTCAAACCTCCACCGGGCAGCCTGGACATCTCCTTTCTTGATGTCCTCTTGGGTGACAGCCCTAATCACAAACACTTCTTCTTCCTTCTTGATCTGATCCAGGGGCTTAGTTTCAAACAACCACCGTGCACCTTTCACATCACCTTTCATGATTTCTTCCTTCCGCACTGAGGTGACCTCATGGTATCCCCCCTCTTTGTCCTGGATAACATATAAGGGTTGGCTTTCAAAGAGCATTGTGCAAGACTTGACATTAGCTTTACTCATGGTGTCTTTCTGGATCTTCTGGAGCTCTGTCTCATCCACTTGCTCGTGGATTTGGTCTAGGGAATATGTCTCAAATACGAACCTTTTGCCTCCAACATCTCCCCCCTTGGTATCCTTCTCTGGAGGGATTTCCTGGATGCCCTCAGAGCTGTCCTTCAGGGAGTCCATGGGGTAGTTCTCAAAGAGCCAAGTGAACTTGTGCACTGATCCAGCTTCAATCGTCCCATCATCCTTCTGGGATGTTGATTTGGTGGCTGTATCCAAAGGTTTAGCTTCAAAGAACTCTTTGACTCTGGACACTTCCCCAGACTGTATCTCCACGCGACTGGAGTATCGCACTGGAGCTTTTTTCTGGTCAGCTTCACCAGCACCAGTGCTGCCCAAGGGTTCAGTCTCAAATAGGTGCCGGACGGTTTTGACATCAACTCCTTGTAATTCCTCCTGACTGTAAGCCTTACTGACTTGCAAATACTGTTCCTCCTGACCTTTCAGGGAGTCCAGGGGCTGAGTCTCAAACATCCATGTGTATGACTTCACATCAGCTTGGATGACACTACCATCCTCCTCCTGCTTCTTTTCAGCCTTCTCATACAGGGTGTGGATGGGCTGGGTCTCAAAAAGCCATCTGCAGGTCTTCACATCCCCCCGCTGGGAGATCTCCCGCTTCACTGAAGGATGCTCTTCACCTTGTATGGCTTGGTGATGAATGACATCCATGGGCTGAGTTTCAAAGAGCCACTTGGCTGTTCTGACATCACCAGCCACCACCTCTTGTTTTGTGATCCCCCGTATTATATCTACTTTCTTAATGCTTTCATCAAACTGGTCCAGGGGCCTGGTTTCGAACATCCACTTGTAGTTCTTGACATCACCACTGATGATTTGCTCTCTGCTTACAGAAGTGACTTCATGGAAGTTGCCTAAGCTATCCTTGATGGCATACAGAGGTGTTGTCTCAAACAGGATTTGGTTGGCTTTGACATTGCCAGCGGGAATCTTCTCCTCTTCTTTGGTGACAGGCTCAGCATCGGCCTGCTTAATGCTGTCTAAGGGGAGAGTCTCAAACAGGGTCTTGAATGATTTCACATCCCCTTTCACTACCTCTTCCATGCTGGGGGCTGGAACTTCTTCTTCAAACGCCTTGGAGATGCTGCCAAAGGGACAGGTCTCAAAGACATGCTTTCTTTGCTTCACATCTCCCTTCTCCTCTGCTGAAAGCTCTACCTTCTTTAAACGTCCCACCTCAAAATTGTCTTTCAGGGTTTCCATTGGCTGCGTTTCAAATAGCCAGAGTGTGGATTTCACATCGCCTCCAATGACTTGTTCTTTGGCTACAACACTTTCTGAAGCGTCTCCTTTCAGAGAATCAAGATTCTGGGTCTCAAAGAGCAATCGCTGCTTGCTGACATCTGCCCCAGTGACAAAATCTGTTGAGGCCTTGAAATCTTGTTCTTCAACTGTGATTTCTCTGATGGCATCCAGAGGCTGAGTTTCAAATATCCACCTTGCTCCACTAACATCTGGCCTTCCAATTTCTTCCAGTGAGATCCCACGGATTATCTGCACTTTGGAAGTGTCCTTGTTGATGGTATCCAGGGGCTGAGTCTCAAACAGCCAGCGAGCTGTTCTGACTGCATTGCTCTGAATTTCTTCTCTGCAGACAGACTTGATTTCATGGATATTCCCAGTTTTGTCTCTGATGGCACAGAGGGGCTCTGTTTGGAAGAGCCTGACAGTCTTCTTAACGTCACCTTTTAGCTCCTGGATTTCTGACTTGAGCTGTAGTATGCTCTTCTCCTCCACTGAGTAACAGCGTCCTATGGCATCCAAAGACTGTGCTTCAAAGAGCTGTCTGGCACCTTTCACATCACCTCCCTGCACAGGCTCCTTGAGAACTGCCTCCTGCACTTCAGTTTCGTCCGAATACAATTTGTTTAATGAGTCTAGTGGTTGGGTTTCAAAGAGCCAGCGGGCAGTATGGACATCCCCCCTGGCAAGTTCTATTTCTGACATCCTGGCTGATGTGGACAGATTGTCCCCGTTGATCGTCTGGCTTTCAAACATCAAGGAAGTACTTTTCACATCCCCACCGGGAATGATCTCTTCTTCTGCCAGCTTCTTTGCGGCTTGATGGTCCCCAATGGAGTCAAGAGCCCAGTTCTCAAAAATCCAGCGCATGGACTGAACTTCTCCTGGAAGAACTTTATCCAGGTTCACAGATGCCTGCACATTGGGATCTTCATTATTAAGCATTTCTGCTAGGTCCTCTGTCACAGCTTCTTCCAAATTCTTCCTGAGCTCAGGATGCATGTGTCTGTAGAGCCTCTTTAGCTCGTTCACTTGGCGCTGCTGGTAGAACTTGGAGAAGGCCTGCTTTGGAGGAGGCACAGGGAGCGCGTTGAGATCCTGGCTCCCTTGCTGGTTGACCTGGACTGAGCCAGGGGCTGGAGGGGGAGGTAAGTCATCTTCCATTTTCTTCATGGCAACTTTAGATGATTTCTGAGCTTCTGACATCTTTAGGGAAACAGTTTTAAATGTCAGCATCATCGCTTAGCCCCCAACCCCATGGCTGTTAATAGTGAGCATGGTAAAGGGAAAAGCCAACAAAGGAAATCCATGCACCTATGAAACTCCATACCTCGGTTCAGTAGCACACAGCACTCCTAAGCATCATTCCACTGCACACTCTCCAGGCTTGGTGTTAGATCTGGTTCCACTGCAACACGCTCTAAAGCAAGGTCTCTAATCCAGGCAGGTGTGGTGGTTAGCCTACAGTCCAGGATTCAGTCCAGCATAACAGAGATGCCCAGTTTGGACTGTGTCAGCATGAGAGTGATCACAAGAATATCATGGTGAAGGGTGTCTTAGAGCAGAGAGGTAAAAGTTAATTTCTCCCTCCTGCTCCCAAGTGTCCAGGGCAGTGTGAGGACCTGCAGAGAGTCTGAGAACATAAGATACTGGTGCAGGAAGGCCAAGAAGCTATTTGTGAAGAGGTCTCAGGAAGAAAATAAAACCGAATAAAAGCGTCACACTGAGCTGATGGGAACAGCTTATTTCTGGGTAGTGAGCTAATGTGATGGGCTTTTAGTAGCACTATGGGCTACCCACTGCACAGGAGAGAGGGTCTGGGGAAGGACATTTGTCTGATTAATGATTTCTGCTGTTGGACTCGCCAGTGTACCCTATATCATCATTTGCACAAAAGTAAACACACAGTTATGTGTGCAGAGACTTAAATAAAGCTCTTTTGACTTGTACACTTGCACAGGCATGAGACTAACTAAATTTTACAAGCTGCTAGACTTAGCAGGCCAAATTCTGAGCTCTGTTAGGAGGAAGAAACTAGGCTGGAACACCAGAGGTTAGGGTAACAGCCATACCTGGGGCCAGCAGAAGTTAGATCTATATAAACTCAGCTGGTCTGAGCTCAGCTCATTGGTACAGAACCAGCATTGATTCAAAAGTGAGCAGAGAGTGCAGCCATGCTGCAGTAGACCATGGTTGTTTAGCTACTTTGAGCCTTGCTTTCTGCATTTTTTTCCTCCTTAGCTTGGGAGGTCTGGGAGGTGAATGCTGCAACTTGCGCTGGGTTGTCCAAAGCGAAGGCAGCCAGGGCCTACAATCATTATCTAAAAGAGACTGTAGTCCTGGTGGCTTTCCCTTCAGTAAACAGCTCTGCTGACCCTTGGCATGCCTGCGGAGTTACGTCTGTAGAGTTATGCCTGCAATATTATTAGTTGTAGCTCAAAGCACTCTGTTACGCGCGGATCCTTCTGGCTAAAAATAGGTATTGAACATTAGTAAAGAGACACACCCCAGAGCACCAAAATCAGCTGTAAAATGCAGACCTTTCTCATGGGCCAACATACTTCAAATGCACTTTTAAAAACAAGGTTTGGTTTTTTTTTTGGATCTGTGAAGAACTTCTGAATGTGGGGAAAGGCAACGGAGCAGCTGATAGCTATATCCAGTACGAAAATGCTCCTCACTGCCTTATTTGGCTATTTAAATCACATTCCAATTCCACCACAGTCCACAAATATCTGGTTAGATAACAGTGCTTATCTTTAACTTTTTTTTTTTTTTTTTTACCTTGTTTTTTTCCTGTCTGTGGGGAGAGTGAATGAAGTTGTCCTTCACAGTGCTCTGGAAAATACATAAGGAGAAATGACATGAAACTGCACAGGAAGACACATTATCTCTTTCTATATGTATAAATATACATACATACATCTATATATATACCTAGATACAGATATATATACACTCTCTCTATATGTACACAGACATATACAGACATACATATAGATATATACACATATATATACACATACACACAGATATATAAACTACAGAGACTTGAAAACCATTACAGATGAAATTTGGGATTTTATGGCTCAGTGGCAGTCCTGCACAGCAGGAAAACACAATCTTATTCCAACATGATCAGAAACATTTGTTTTCAAAAGCCCCAGTGAACAAACAAAGCCTCAAACATTTCATAGAATCATAGAATTGCTTCAGTTGGAAAAGACCTTTAAGACTGTCAAGTCTAACCATCAACACAACACCACCATGATCATTAAATCTTACCCTGAAGTGCCATGTCTACACTTTTTCTTTTTAACACCTCCAGGGTTGGTGACTCCACCACCTCCATGAGTAGCCTGTTCAAATGCTATTCCAATGTTTAGAGTTGAGGGAAAAACAAAGCAATCACCAAATTCTCCAAAGTTTGATTTATTTCACTTTTTTTTTTGGTCATATGATTGTGTCATTCATTGTTCTGTAGTTCACAGGATGGCAGAGCTTGGAAAGGGACCTTTGAAAAATCACCTGGTCCAACTCCCTTGCTACAGTTTTTCTTTTATGATTTTTTCATAGGCTAACAGTTTGTAACTTTCCAATTACAGCAACCATTTTTTTTTTTTTTTCCAACTGGGACTGCTTCAGTTCAGACCACTCCAGTACAGAGCTCCAGTACATACTCAAGAGACTGCACCTCTGGACAGGGACCCTTTTGACTAAGGGTGGGAGGGAGCATGAAAGCACCTGTGGAAAAGGTCATGATATGAAATCACATCCCACATTACTCCTGGATCATCAATGTTGCTGGGGAAATGGAAAATATGTAGGTCAGTGCCTCATAATTAGCATAATCTGTATTATCCTATGACCCAAAGATCAACCTGGAGTGGGTGATTAAATTTCTGGATCCCAGACCAAGGGCTATAAACAGAGGAACACAGGGAGTTTGCTCTGTAAAGTTATGCCTGAGTGTGACATATTTGGACCTATATATGGGTGTGTGTTTGGAAAGGGCCACAAAAGTGGTTTGGGAGCTGGAAAAACCTCTCCTATGAGGAAAAGCTGAGAGCAGAGGTTGTTCAGCTTGGAGAAGAGATGCTCTAGGGAGGTCTCGTGGCCTTTCAGTACTTAAAGGGTCCTATAAAAAAGCTTGGGATAGTCCTTTTAGCAGAAGCTGTTGAGACAGGACAAGGGATGGTGGTTTTAAATTAAAAGAGGAGAGATTTAAACTAGAGAAAAGGAAAAACAAAAAATCTTTTTACAATGAAGGTGTTGAATCTCTGGCCCAGGTTGCCCAGGAAGGTGGCTGATGTGCCTACCGTGGAAACATTCCAGGTCAGGTTGGATAAGGCTCTGAGCAGTGTGATCTAGTTGCAGATGTCCCTCCTTATTGCAAGGGGTCAAACTAACTGACTTCTAAAGTTCCCTTCCAACTCAAACAATTCTATGATTCTATGTGCTGCTGTGTGCTGAGAAATTGCTCAGTGGGCATGAGTGTGTAAATACAGATGTGTAAATAAAGTGAAAATCTTATCTATGAATAAATGCTGTTTGGGTGTGGATGTCTGTGTTTGGTATGTGTGTGCCTGTGTGAATATAATTTGTATATATATGTGTGTCTGTGTATCTTTAGGCACCTTATACATCATATACTTACACATCAGCACCTCTGATAACGCACAGATGATACTTGCGAAAGACAAGGGAGAGCTGGTCAATTTTGGAACACTGAATGTTGTGCTTCTCCGGATTTATGAAACCAGACAAGCTCTCTCTCACCCACTTACAACCACTTGCTGGGACAGGACATTGTTCGGATGCCACTGGTGGTTTGTGAGGGGGAGGAGGGCAGCAGGCAGCGCTTACCGGCTGTGTAAGGCTGCTGGTGTGAGCAGCAGCAGCAGCTGTCTGCGAGAGATAGAGAGCTGACAGCTCCTTCACGGAAGGCGCAGAGGACCTCCCTCGTCCTTGGTGAAGTATGTGGCTGGTGTTGTCTGATAGGTCTAAAAATGACCGTGTCCTCTCATCTGAAACAGAGACAGACGTTTGCTGTGAGCTATGTGCCAAAGATGCGAGGGCAAGGCCAGGTTGAAGTGTGAGCATTGTTTACCAAGGGCTCTGCTGGGCACCTCCACCATCTGTACACCAATTCCTCCAACACTCCCCACTCTGGCCCCCCAAAGCTTAACAAGATGCCCATTGGTTTAGGGAGAAAGCATGAACATTTCCACCTCTGCCTCTGCTGAAACAGACTTTAAATCTTCATGAGGCTAACACATCAGGTAGTCATCCGATGCCACCATCCCGCTGGCACAGAGCCCACACCCATTCCTGCATCCCTGGACAAGGCCAATACCACATGTTCAGCTTGAACCAATTCCCTTATTCTACACTGTTTTCCTGCCAGCATGCCTCACAAGCAGCTACATCCATCTATCTTTCAGGGAATGGAGAGATGAAGAGGCTACAGTACTTGCCCAGGGATGCAGCAGAGAGCTTCAGGCAGTCAAAGGACTGAACACTGCTCTTAGTATAGAGATTGGTATTTTGAGCTACACAAACTCCCAAGGGGCTCCCACTGGGGGACCCAGGATAGCATTGCTGAGATATTCAAGATATTCACCATTCCTCCTATCTTTGTTTAGATGCTTCCCATGCTGAAGATGTCCCTATCTGGTTTGTGGAGGAGGTGACCCATTAACTAGGTTTCCTGAGAGGCACACCAAATGACTGGGTGGTTGGAGTAGTCATGTACTTGTAGATGATGCTTCCTTATTCCCACCTGTTGTTCATCCTTCTCAGTCCTCAGCCCCCTAAGCAGTATGGGCTTCCTCTCCCTCTGAGGATCAAAGCTTGTGTCCTTTCCCACAAAGAGGTTAGTGTCAAAATTAAGATGTCTAAATGCAGATGGGTTCAACTTTCAAAGGAAGAGGCGACTTGCAACTTCTAGCCAAGAAATGTCTTTTTACATTGCTCTGCTAGGTGTGAGCTGGGTGTGCATCACAGACACGCAGAGCTTAACACCTCTGTGATGCACCTTAGTCCTCCAGGTTAGCCAGGACTGTATTTTCTCAGTTACTGCTGTAAAAACACGAGAAGCTTCTCCTTTTGTCTACAGGCTCGAACTGCTGCATTGGGATTTAGTGAGGTATTTGCAAAGCTTTCTGTTTGAACAATGGGCTCTCTCTCCACAAATCCAGCTATTGCATAGCCAGGAAAGGGCTGATGGACTTTAAAATACATGCACATTAGGAGCACTGCAGCAATTCCAGAATTCTTTGCCCTCATATCTCAGTCCCCAAACCATGAGATTCTGTAACTAGCAAACGTAGTGACTCTTCTTAGTTTTTTGTGGTTTGAGTTCAGATTTTCAAATCTTTTAGAACTTTTCAGTTCTGAAATACTCTGTTTTTATTTTAAAGTGACAACAGCTGGTGCTATAACAGGGCTGCAAGACCTGGTGCTTCAAATGAAACTTCTCTTTGTACAGGAACAAACATGCACAAAAAAGCTATGAAGGTAAGAGCAGCAGGGCCCAGGTGAGCTTGTCAAACACTGGCCAACCTGCTGCTGGATGATGCCAAATGCCAAGGTTTGTTTTGTCCTTGGTTCCAGCTGCTCTTGCAGGTGCATAGGCACTTTGATGCAGAACTGAGGCTGGATACATGAGGAAGCAGTGGGATGCAGGACAGATTTGGCTCCCCAGTTCTGCCAGAGGTCACTAGGACACCACAGGAGGAAGATTATTTTTTTATTTCCCCCTAAGTCGCCATGTAAATATGGGACCTCTATCCCTGATTTCTACTATTCACAATTTAAACACTGAGTCAAAAAGAATTATCCCTCTACACACAGTAAGTGGAGACAGTGGCACTGCTGGGCAGATTTGGTGCATCTGAAGATAGGCTGAAAGGTGGCATCTGTTCTGATTACATATTTTTTTTCATTACTCTGCTAAAAAGCTCCCAAATTTTGACTAGATCCTTGGCTTTTTGAGTGGAACAGCATGCTGGAAATGGGGAGGAGAGGTCCAAGCATTTATGTTCTACAGGAGCTGTTGCCTATATCTGCTAACACAAGGTTTTCTGCTGCAGTGGGCTTCTGCCTTCCTTTGGAGGCTCGAGGCACACATTTGAAGGGCTCTACGCTGTAAAAATGGAACATGAAGTAATTGCTAGCCGAGATACCTCAGATTTCATGATCTTTCTTTATCTTCCTCTTCTTACAGGCCAAACCCTGTGAGAAGGGCATTGAAGCATGTGCTGAATTAGCTGCCAAAAGCTTTGAAGAGGGCTTTCAAAAATCTTGCCTGGGAATCTCTTTATTTTCTCCTACATTACTCAACTACTTACTGGAAAGGCAAAAAGGAGTCCAAGTGGTCTGGAAAACAGAAGCTTTCTTCTTTGAAAGGTAATGAGGTTTGGCTAATGCTCCCAGTAAGAGCAATGTGGAGAGCTGGGGAAGAGTCAAGCTTGCTAGTCTTAAAGTAGAAAGAAAACCAAGGACAGATTTGCAAATTTTTTTGGTTGAAAAAAATGAAGAAAATTCCTTGGCAAGGGCATGACCATGCTGGGGAAAAAAAAAAAAAAAAAAAAAAAAAAAAAAAAAAAAAGAAGAAGAAAAAAAGTCTTAAAAATCTACCTCTAGCTTATGGGAGCACTTCACAGCAAGGTAGGGCCCCTGCCAATGCTGACATGAGCATTAACTTGCTTAGGTGTTTTGGTGCTAAGAGCTTTAAGAGCTTGGCAAAAGCCTCTTCATGTCCTAGAGCTGGGTTGGTATGTTTCATGTTCAAGCCCAGGCTATGGGTGTTACTGCTGAGCTGATACAAGTTGTATTGGCCCATGGGGGCCTTGGCTTGAGATACTGCACAAAGAAGAGCAATGTGACCCTCAAGTCAAGAACAAACAGGGCAGCTGAAGGAAGATTTCCAGTCCATGCAGTGGTTTCATAGCCTCAGTGCTCCCTAGTACTTCACCCATTAGCTTGGATTGATGAAAAGCCACAGGGCTTCTGTTTTTAGTGATGGATATAATTAGATGCAAGACTTCCTCTTATCACTGCCTTTGAGGGTTTTTTTTGGTAGTTTGTTTTGCTTTTTTTCTCCCCCCTTCTCCTCTCTGACATTTTCGCAGTGCTCAGGCTGTGCAGTCCTCTGCTTATCGCTTCGCTCAAAACTGCCTGCTTTAGATAGGGGCTGCTCTAAGCCGCTAGGCGGGCGGCTGGCTCTGCGCTCACCCGGAGTCTGCTGGCTTCACATGGCTCTGCCTGGCGGAGCAGGCTGCTGCCACCCTCCAAACTGCTAATTATAGATAATGAACAACAGTTCGTTCTGCTAACGAGAAAGCCGAGCTGCTGCTTGTGTGCAGCTAACGACATCCAGGCAGCACCTAGGATACCTCGAGGGTTGTGAGCTGCACCACAGCCCCTGGGAGCGAGGGAGGGGGGAACTTCCCAGCTAGGGATCTCAAAGCAAAGCCAAAGGATGTTATGTAGACCAGGCTTAGGGTGTTATTTGTTGTGTATGAGACGGAGGGCGTGGAATTCCAGTTTGAGACCTGTACTGGGCTCCACGTTTCTTCCTTGCTGAGCCAAAGGTCTGTGCTGGCACTTTCGGCATCCATCCCAGGGCTGAGTGATGCATCCCACTCGGCGCTGATTGACTAGCACTGACTGCAGCTCCAGGGAATGTAAACCTGATACCAAGAGCATTAAAGCATCTCCTGTGAGCTAAAATAGAAGAAAAGATCTCCTGAGGACCCCTTCTCCTGTCTCACCCAGCGGCTGGCACCGCGGCCGGCGGCACTGCTATTTGAGTGAGGGGTATGGGGAATGCTCCTCCCCGAAGGAGTTTGTCAGCAAAATGTCCTTTGTGCCAGCAACTGGCACTGAATGAATCTGCACATTTCGTGTGAGGGGCTGCAATATTAGGACATTGCAGCCTAGGGAGCAGATGCTGAGGTTTCTTCAGCTTTCCTTGTCCCACATATGTGGGACAAAGCTTGGGATTGCTTTACAACCTCTCTGCCCCATAAGCTGCACCTTGGGCAGGCTGTGGGACCTAGAAGCTTTCAGTGGGGGAAATCATTCCTCATATTCATTCATGGTTACTAATCTTTCTAGACACAGGGGAAAGAACAAGCGGACACGGGGGGGGAAAAGACTCTTAAATAGTTATTTAAAAATCCACTCACTTCCTCTTCAGTTCTTCCCCATAAATCACTCAACTGCTCTGTCTCCTGCTGAAGGTAGTATTACAGGTCTCTTGAACCATAATCATGTTACAGCCAACCCCCCAACAAGTGCAAAACAAATCACTAACAACACTCTTTCCCCGAAGAAAACCCCATCTCAGCAGTAAACACAGCAGCCCTGGCTTGCTCTGCTTTCTATTTAAGCCATTTTATCCTATAAAGAAACAACACTACCCACCTGTTGGTGTCCACCACCTCTGCTGCTGGCACTCCTTTGCAGCCCGGCTCCCACCACCAACCCACTGAGCTACTGAGTGCCTGAGTCACCTATTAAAAAAGGAAGCTGCAAGCTCAGCACCAGTGTCCTGGGTCGCCTGGCCAACCACATGTCATCGGCTTTGCTCCCAAAATCACAAACACAGCTGCTAAGCAAAGCCCTTTGTGTTACCGTGTGCACCCCACGGCTGTCCGTGAATTGGGACTTGTATAACAGGGCCTGAGATCAGCCAGGGTCTTGCAGAGGGCTTACATGAGTCAGAGGGAAAGGATAGCCTAGTGGTGCAAGTGGTGCCAGAGTCCTATCTCACTCCATGGCTTGCAAGGGGAGTGGGTTCTTTGGAGAGCATCTCATCACTGCATCCTGTACTCTCCATCACTTGCTGAGTGTCTGCCTGACATTGCTCTTCTACAGATCAGCTTTGGGTTTCCTGTGATGGCTGCAGGACCTGGCATGTCCTATGCCATGGAGCACAGATCTGTTATGGTCTCATCTGTTGGCTGTGTCACAGCTCAAGTGCCATGAGATGTTTGGTGCATCCTGTGGTGCAGGACTTAAACCCCAATACTCTAAGGCCAGCGAGAGGAAAAGTTTCCATGTCCTGGGGCTTCCTAGCACTGGGGCTATCAGGGCAGAAAAACAGCAGTTTCTCCACAATGTGAAAAGGCTTTCTGAGTTGATGGAAGTGAAACCAAGAGTGAAATACTCCTGGGTTTTAGCTAGGTGCTCTGGACTGTCTGTTTCCTGTGAAATCTGGGGGCATTTCTTCTACTTATCCCTGCCTGGGATGGGCTGTGGTTTACTTCTAGTTGGATTGTCTCTACAAGTTCAGTCCTCTGACTCAGGCTGGATGTGCGAACTCATTCCCACCTGCTTGTCCCTGGTATGCATAGGGCACGTTTTTTTGTTGGTGAGATCTCAGGAACTCACTGGCCTCATTCTGAAGCTGGAAGCCCATTCCTGCACATAGGAATCCCATCCTAAGTGCCTCTGTCACCGGATGAGTGGCCTGAATGTCCTGAATCACACCTATCTCACCCTTCTCCCAGCTTTGCTCCCTGCAGGATAGGTTCCCTGACAAAAGGGCCTCCTAAAAACCAGCACTGCTCCACGTCTGTGCTGGGGGAATTTGCACGGATGGGTAAGTATCCATAAAAGCTGGCTGGGAAATCGGTGCTGCTGCTTAATCCAGGAGCTTGGCAGCCCATTGGGGGTGCTCCATCAGCGGGGAAAGGTTTAAACCTCTGCCTGAAATCCCTGTGCCAGTGGCTCCGGTCCATGGGGAAGCTCTGCCAGAGGAGACACATGCCAAAGGTAGTGTGGGAAGCAGGACAGACTCCTTACTGCCCCAGATGGGTGGCTGCTGAAAGGGTGAGTGGTCCTAGAATGCTGCAGTGAAGGGTGTGCAGGGAAGGATTGTCCTGGGAGGGTAAGGTTTCATGGAGGGAAAAGCCTCTAACTGTGTCTCGCTGACCTCATGTCCCACTTTTGAGGCTCTAGGACCTGTTACAAAATGTCCTGTGCTGCTTTTTACCAGACGAAGGGGAAGAAAGAGAGGACAGGAGCATAGAGAGGATTTTAGGTAGGTTCTAGTACAGAGTGAGGATGAGGGATGCTCTAAAACATNATAACTACGTGGCCTAGGAACTGACCTTTAGAAGGGAGGACTGAGGTTTTCACATGCTCAGTTCACTAGCTCAGATGTTAGCACAACACTGATTACAGTTAGGTAACCAACAAAAATCATACAACTTAACAACATTTTTTTATCTCCAAATCCAAACTTTGCTGAGTAGAGCTTCTCCTTGCAAACAAGATTGTACAGCATCACATACAATAGATCCATGATTTGGAGGTGGGGNAACTGTAAACATGTTTGTTATTTAAAAGAAGGCACCTGTTATTTAACTGGTTTGGTCCAAGTTACCTTTTGGTTATAACTACGTGGCCTAGGAACTGACCTTTAGAAGGGAGGACTGAGGTTTTCACATGCTCAGTTCACTAGCTNGACTAATGCACATACAAAAAGTAAATTATTCTTTTGGAAGGGTTTAACAAATGTTTTATGCTGTCTGCAAGACACATGTTGGAATCACTTGGGCAGTTCTGGTGTGTAGAGCTCATTTTTGGATTCAGAGGTGAGAAACGGGCTGAAACGTAGCAGAATCAGAGGAAGGTGCTAAGCAAGTAAGTAAAATAAAATAACAAAAGGGCAGGCAGCTGTGTTGAAAATGAAATATGACATAAAATATTGTTCTGTGTTTTAAGAATTGTCTACTAAATTATAGTTAAACAATTAACATTTTGCAAGTGTATAAAACTGCATTATGCAAATCTGAGGGAGTGGGGAGGGGTGAAAGGGAAAAATGGCTACTGGAGAGCTGAAGGCTGTTTTATTCCCTGGCTTTGAGATTCATAATCAGATCTCTTTACAATTTCTAACACCTCTAAACTGAAGATTCATGATCTTTAGTCACTCCTGCAAATGCCTTTGACTCCTCAGTGTCAGCTGGACTTTCCTTTGAAGGAAAAAAAATCACAACTCCCAAGTAATTTAAACAGATCCTAAGAGAAGTGTTGGGGAAATTTAGCCTCAGGCAGAGCTGAGTATCTGCCCCAAGGCAGCTTGGGGCTATTTCTGGGTTTGCAAAAATCCAAGAATGTGGAGGACTCTATTCCTGGTACCAAAAAATGCCAAGAAGTTCTGCTGAGAGGCAGCTGCTAATGCCATTGTTTGTTGGGGATGTGGCCTTCCCGAGTGGGCCAACTGCTGTGGGGTTGTCTTTGCTTAGAGAGGTCCTTCAACGTCACTCGAGTTGGCTCCCCCACTTTCAGGATACAAAGTGTGTAGACAAGGTAGAGGCAGCCCCCACTTTGCTCAGCATTTCCTCCTTCTCTGTGTTCCTCTGGTGTTCACAAAGGGTTAATGAAGGCTGAGCAGACATTAATAAATCACTCCCCCAGGCTGTGTATCTCTGGGATCTCTATGTCCACTGCTGCCCTCTGACATGCTGACAATTGTGCATCACACCCTGCTCATACCAGCATCATTCTCGTGCCCTCCAGTAGCTCTTTAGCTGTAATTTATACAGTGGGGGTGTCACTGAAATGGTGATAAACACCCTGCTTGACATCCAGAGAGAGTTGTTTTTATTTCCCTCTTCCTCTCTTTCACTGATCCCTGAACACTAGCCAGCAGCAGGACTGGTTTTATCCCTAACCCCTCTGCCAGGCTCTGTGTCCTCTGTGTTGCTCTGTTCTACGTTCCCTGGCAGAGCAGCATTTCAGCTCTTGAAGACTGCAAATGCAGTATGACTATTTGTGATAGCAGTTTTCCTAAAGTCCCCTTCCACTGGGAAAGCAACACCAAGCTACCCCTCTGGAATAACCTCTGCCTGGGGAGAGGGCTTCTTGGCATGCTGCGAATACCAGGCCTTTTAAGGGAAGCCCTCTCTAACCCCCTCAAACAGATACCTTGGGAATGTCTGTGCAGGCATGAGCCATGTGAGCATCACTGGCCTCACATCCTGCCTGGGATGCAGAGCACAGCCGTGCATCTTGAGGCATTTATTTGCCATGAGGGCATTGCACGGATACCATGCGGCTCCAAGGAGCTGTTGAGACCCTGCTTTTGCTTTCTATTCTTATCGCTGTGTTTCCATGCTGCTGTCAGCTCTTTGCCACTGACAGCCAAGAAAACTTAATACTGTTTTGGAAGAAACAACCACAGCCACAAAACATGTAGCAATATCCTATGAAGAGAAAACTTCAACCTATTTGTAGCTCTTGAGTTTCCCTGGCGTTTATTTCTGAATGAGGCAAACTGCCAGTGGGAATATGGGGAGGAGGGAAATGGTTGACACTAAAAGGGGAAAACAGCAGGTTGTACACTACTTAATTCTAAGATTCCTGCTTCCCTGTTCAGACCCAGCTCTGAGGTTTTTGCCCATGCTGAAGAAACCTAAGTTTGTCCTCCCAGCAGCAAGGTTAGGGCATCCTTGCCTAATTGCCCCCAGAAAGGAAGCTTTTGTATCTTGCAAAGTACTGCATCTAGTCAAAGGCTGAAAGCAGCTTTTTAAAGGGTATTTCTAAGAATTTCCAGCCATGCTGGATCCCTTAATTGCCACTAGTGGATTATCAACCACTGCTTGGGCAAAAACACTAGTTGTCATATTCTGCCTCTTCTCATTGAGTCATAGCTGTACCTGAGCTATCAGCTTCACCTCTCTCTCTCCCCAAACCTCTAATTAAAAACTTGAAGCTACTTCAGATATTTTCCAGCAAAGATTTTGGAGACCTGAAGGGATTTTGGGGAAGTTAAAGACTTTCTGTTATTCTCACAGCAACCAACAACATCTATATCCCAGGAGGAGGTGTTGACCACTGTCAAATGCATGAAAAATACTTCGAGCTCGAGCTGTTGGGATCTGGCCTTATCACACACACTGACTGAGGGGCATCACCAAGACTTCAACCTGGAGTCTCATCTCTCTCCTGCTGGCCATGACATAGACCTTAGAGCTAAAAGGCTTTGGTAGACACACATGAACACACAGAGATAGACTTCTGTTCCATCTTATGGAGACTTGTGGAGATTTTGGAGTTAGGTGAGCACAAACAAGGAGTGGTATGGACATGGTGGAGCCAACAGGTTAACCCAACAGGTTCCTCAAGCCCTTGATTTGGCTCAGGGTCACAAACATTATTTTCCAGCCTTCCCTCAGAAGAGAGAGGAAGAAATTCCCTCCTTAATTAATCCTACACTGCCTCCTGTTTCCTAGAGGTGCAAGATGAAGCAAAGTTCATTTCCCTTCAGAATTCTAATTTTGCTTCCAACTACCTACAATATGGTTTTGATCTGGGAGATCTCCTCCACTCCTAGCATCCACCCAGCTCAAATGAATCTCACACAGAATCTTCCAGCTGTTGCTGGTCAGGGTGACCAGAGCTGTAGTAAATGGCATCATTCTGGGGGGAGTAAGTAGACAGTAAGTTCTGGCTCCATAAATTTAAGTCTCAAAGTCAGGAATTTCATTATTTCAGGACAGGGAAAAGCACACATGCACAATGCTCTGTTTCTGCCTTGAAGATGCCAAAGTGCCCTAGAAGATGAGGTTGAGCCAGTCTGAAGCCATCACACATGGGGCTCAGAGAGAGCATCTTTTGCAGCAGAGGGTGTGATTTACTAACCTCTGAGCCAACAACATAAAATCCATGGTTTTCCTTGAGCTACAACACCACTTTCGTAGCACAAGGTGCTGAGTATCCTCATTTGCCCTGCATTTTGGCGTCAGCCTGAGGTTCACATTAATGCAGCACTTTACCCTGCTTCAATCTACCCCAAAATTACTTACAGGGAAGTCTCAGTAGTCTCAACAGCTGTGTCACGTTGAAGACAGCCCCGGTGGAAAATCTAGGTGAAACGCAGGGCCAGGCAGCCCTTAGTGTATCCTGCGAGGAGCCCTGCTCCACTCCCCGCACCCTCGGTCCTGTTCACTGCCTCCCAGTGGTCTCTGACAGCTGGTTTTATCGCTGAGTGCTGGGCTATGTTCAGCGGATGAACCACTTAGTCTATTTTTAGGGAAGAGTGGAATTGCTCTCCCACCAGCCTGAGTCAATCATGAGTTTTAAAAGTCCTGCAGAGAAGCTGGGGAAGTCTGGGAGCCTGGCTTATTTTCAGAACTTGTTCATTCAAAATACCCCTGGTGTAATCTGGTACGGGACTAGGGATGCTTCTAGGCATTGGTGCAACGGGGAAGAAGCATTTTCCTGACTCACTGTCATGTCCTCGGGCTGTGATCTGCACGGCCAGGCTCCCTTTGCCTCTGGCTGCAGTCACAGTTTCAAGGGAAGAGCTGAGGAGAGGATAGATGTTAGCTACGTTTGCTGGTTCAGAAATCCTCATCAATTCCAATATTCCAGAATATTCAGAAAAGGAAAAAAAAAAGTAGGAAAGTGGGGAGGAGTGTCTATGCCACTAAGGACAACTGAGCTATCTGCCTCATGGTCAGCTGAGGGTCACTCCCATCCTTGGGTCACTCCCATCCTTGGGTCCCCCTTAGCAATGTGGTGCTGCACATCACTGCTCTGGGCAGTGTTGGGAGAGGAATAACTATGAAGTGCTCAGCTCCGGAGGGCTCTTGATGCCCTCAAAGCTCATCTGAGCAATTGGTGCTACTTTTATCATATTAATGGTGGGTACAACTGTGTGCCATAGCTGGGGACCATGGCTTGGCCACATAGATTTACAAATACAAACGTAACTGGTACTCTGGGGATTATTTTAACAGTTCACCTTTTCCAGGCTGGGCTAGTCATATGGCTGCAGTGATACACAGAAATGTTTGAATCAAGTCCAGCTGCCCTCCCTTTGATTTACTTTCATCATATCTTTAGTGGATGATTGTGAGTAAACCACCATGTGGTAATGAAACTGTTTGACTTGGCGATCTTAATGGTCTTTTCCAATGATTCTTTGATTCCATGAAAGTAGATGTGGGTTGGCTATGCCAGTAGCAGAAGTCACCCTTATCTGAGACAAAACACTCACTTAGAGGTGCTCAGGATCACAAACCCCATGCTAGTCTCATCCTGCCTTGTGCATTCCCAGGCTATGGCCTCATTCCACAGCACTCAACGCTAGACTGCAGCAGTAGGGCAGAGATGCATGGATGTGAGCTGTGCTGGACCAGATGTTGTCAGGGCAAAAAACGGATCTATTTTATTTGTCAGCACAGAAGTTTTCTTAGCACCAATGCACCATTAGAAACAGAAAGTAGGGCTATTTTCCTAAGGTCTTTCAGCATCTCTGCGATGTGCTTGTAGAATGTGTACAGCAGGGACATCTCCATTTCAACTGAGCTCATTGGTCACATAAAGACCTCAACAGAACTGCTACTGAATTTTCAGTTTAAGATGCTTGAGTGTTTTGACACTCTTCTCCTGGATACCTTTGCTGGAGTTTTAAAGGGATATTTGGGGACTGCTGCCCCTCTCTTCTCCCTATAAATCTGCAGGTATCAGTCTCTGGAGAGGATGCTACACTTCAGGCTGCAGCTGAGCATGCTGTGAGGTAGTTCACCAACATCACACCATGTCCAACTCCAGATGACCATCTGCTTTCACTGAAGTTCCTAGAAGGGTCCAGCTCCTCCCTGCCATAGCCTAGATTCTTTAAACATCCTGCAAGGCTGGGAATCATCAGTTTCCTGCTGTCTGTGTCAAGCACAATGTCTAGGAAGCACATCACACCCCTTCTGAAGTGATCTCCATGTTCTTTGTTGCTTCCTTCAGTAAAAGAGAATCAAAGGAAAGAGCTAAATTTGAACGGGCAGAAGTGTAACCACCTGGGGGATGGGGTGAAATACAGCCACTCTCCTTACTGCTGTGTGCTGGGAGGAAGACCCTACATTGTGAGTGACAGTTGTGAGCAAGGCAGCACAAAGCAGCCAAGGCACTGCAGACCGAAGAGGTCTGTGCTGAGTATCCTATGATGTGAAGCAGGAAAGCAAGGGGTATTATTAGAAGGGTGATAGGTCTTTGGTCACCAGCCAGGCTGTGAGTCAGAGGGCTGGGGATGGCAGGGGCTGTCAGCAAACACGCAGCTTCTCAGGTAGCATGGACTGTGTGGCAGAGGTGTCAGCAAACACAGTGGCAGGCTGGGGACAGAAGAGGCTGATTCATTCCCTCTGGGTGGAAGGACATCAAGGCAAGAGGTGAAGGGCAGAGTCTATTGGCTCAGTCAGCAACTCAAAGATGGGCATGAATGTGTGTCCTTGTGCCATGCATGTGCCCAGGAGGAGCATACAGGGAGCAAACAATTATCTATGTGGAGCTTTTTATTTGCAGTATGTGTTTGTCTGACTTTCTAGCTGCAACACACAATATACCTGTCTGCATGCATGGCTGGCTGCTTATTCTCCTCTCTCTCTCCATCCCTAAGTGGAGGATCTCAACTAGTGTGGGCTGAGACTTCCGTGTGTGTCACCCCTCTCAGCATTCCAGCAAACTGCTCCTGCAAGCACTCCTTCCAAGTCTGCAAGAGCTGAGCTGTTTGACAGCTTTGCACAGCTCCTGCAAAAGTATTTTTCTCCTGTCTGGAAGACAGTAGTTAATTAGAAAGTAGGAAATGAAAAATAAATGTAACCAACGTGGCACTGAGCCTTTCTGAGAGATGCTGAGAGCATTACGGGGGTGGTGGTGGGGGGAGATCAGCAGCTTGAGGGCACAGGGGTCTGGAGCAGAGGGCAGCTCTGAGATAGAGTGGCTCTTGCTGGTTGCCAAGAGAAGAGAGTAGCAGAGACCCAGCAAGGCAGAAAGCTGTTTAGGTTAGATCAGAGGAGAGAACAGAGTAGGGTTTGCAGAAGTGGCCAACTAGATGGGTCTAATCTGTCATTGTGATGGTTGCTGCCAGCCCAGCTCCTGGAACAGCTTGACCAAATGTGAGTGGAGGCTGGTTGCTCCCCTCCACAGAGAAACTGCTGCACACTCCCATGGTAGCCCCCCAAAATGATGCCTGTGAGCCCAGCATCATCAACTTGCTGTTGCAGGGGCTGGGAGAGGTGGAAACATATGGATGGTACCTGTTTCTGCCCTTTCTTTCTATGTTGTGGGGTACTTTGGTTAGGAGGGCAGGTAGATGTCATGCTTAAACACTCCAAGTATCCCTCCTGGCTGATGTGGAGAGGCAAAGCACTCAGAGCTGGAAAGATTGGCCACTTACGGGAGTCCTGACCTTCAACTCCTGTTTTTCATGCTCATGAAAAGCAACTGCTGAAAGGGAAATGAGCTTCTAAGGATTATTTTGATAGCAGAAGCCTCATCACTGCAAGTGCCAGAGTTGCCTTGAACTCACAACCATCTGCAGCACAAGCACAGTCTTTTATCTGAAATCAGCTTTCCCCTCCCCTGCCTTTCAGATCTCTCCGGCTCACTGGAGATGTTCTTCCAAACCCGCCTGCTGAACAGGGTGCTGCAGAAGGGAGGTGCTGGCTGCAAGACCCCAGGTCATGCAGACGCCAAGGGTGACAGCCTTGGTCCACAGCTGGAGCCGAGACAGTGTCTGGTGGCTGCTGTGCAGACCAGTTTTGGGACAGAAGCAGGCTGGTTCCATTGTCGCTAGATGGCATCGCACCTCCTCGCAGGACAAGGTGCGGGTGTGACAGCCAGCGAGAGAAAAAAACATCCTCTGCCCAGCAAACCTTCCAAGCAAGCCAGGGTCTCCCTCCTTCACAATAAGGGAACCCACTGTTTTCTGCCTTCTCCTCCTCTCCTTGTTTGCAAATTTCACCTAGTATAAAGGCTGAAATGAGCACAAAATAGGAGTGGAGGGAGGAGGGGACGAAATACATTTTGGAGTCTCTCTGGTTGCTCTGTGCTTTACAGTCATGTCAGGCTGCTGTTTCATCTTTCCACTGCACTGAGGTAACATCCTCTCGTGGCCTTCAGCTGAAAGCACTGAATAATGGAGCTGTATTAATACAGACGTGCAGGAGCGTGTGGATGTGTGTGAGCGGAGGGAGCGGCATGCCTGCATGCATGCCCCTCTTTTCTCTTTTCTCTCTCTTAGCCACGATTTTCCTCTCTCTCATTGCCAAAATTCATCTAGAAGTCGTTAATTTTTAAACTTAGAGTACTCAGGAGGCTCTACCTGCAGCAAATTAGCTGATGCCTTCTCCTCTTTAATATTAAAGGACTCAAGCTTTCAACCCTTTCTCTTTGGGGAAAATGGTTCCTTGACTCACCAGCTTCCTGCCTGGGAAGTATTTTGTTCTATCATGTACATCTTCCACTGCTCAGTTAACTCTCATTACTGCTAACTGTAGCCACTTGGACCTCTTTAATTAGTGATTTGGTGATGCCTTTGGTGGCAGCTTCCTCTGGATCATCTGATACAGTCAGCATGGCTGGGGGTATAGCCTTGCTGATTTAGGTGCCTGAGAATGGGTTTTTCTAAGGGTCTAGCAGCCTTCCTCTTTGAGCCATGCTCAGGACTCCAGCAGTGTCTCAGAGGTGATGATGCTGTGTCTGGAGGGAAGTACAGTAGCCAGTGTTTTGTCTTCAGCTCTGACCTGCTGCCTGGACATGTGTTTGCTGATAAGCCAAATGCTAGTCAGCAGAGCTGTCTTAAACATTGCCATGCTGTTGTCCTCCATGTCACAACATCCCGGGCCTAAGGACAGTGCTCTGCGCTTATCCTTTCCATATTGTGTGGTTTCAAACTGTTTGACTATTTGGCTTAGCATTAGTGGTAGGATTGCAAGCTCCAGGTGAGCAGCTGGCCTTGATGGTCTTAAAGGTCTCTTCCAATCTCTATGGCTCAATGATTCTGTGACACATGATTTTCACACCACAAGTCGCTACACCAGCTGGGTGTCCTCTCCTCAGCTCTGCAGAATGGCTGTGGGGAAGTCCCTGGGTGATGGTGAGAAGGCTCCTGCAGAAGATCTGCCCTGGCTACTGCTGGGGCCCATGGAGCATTAATGTCTGTCTCACTCCATGAGAATGATTGAGCACAGTGCAGGTACAGCCCCAAACCCATCTTGTCCCAGAAGAGATACAGGACAGTTGGTTCCTGGACTTTTTTAGGAAGCATTACAACTCCTGCCTCTGAGCAAATCCAGCACCTACATCAGGGCTAGCTCTCCTATTCCTAGCTCCCTTGCCACATTTGCTCCCTAGAAGGACCCCACACCGCCTGAGTCCTAACAGTACCAAAGAAGCCATGTTGAAGACGACATGAAGCCTTTGCTATTGCAAGGGCTTTGAGTCAGGGGCTGGGGCTGGTGTGAGGCTCTAAGATAGACTATGATTCATCCCTCGCCAACCAGAGAAGATACTCCTCACACTGTAAAAAGCAAGCTGCAGTAACAGTCTGATCATGTTTAGGAAGCCAGCAGGGTGACTTTACGTGCTGTGATAGCAATAAAAATTTCCCAATAATGTTTTGGAAACGTCGCCTCCTTCAGTTACCCATGTGCTTGGAGAAGAGGCTTCTTTACCCACACAGATTGGTAATTAGCTCTAGAGTCTCAAATCCAGGAAAGGTGATTTTAAAAATCTGCTTTCTTTCTTCTGAAAATAAAAGGAAGAAATGGAAAGAGAAAAGAACAAACAAACCCTAGTTGGGTGGTATATGGGATGCCTGGATTCCCAGTCCAGGTATGAAGCAGTGAGGATGGTTCCCCGGTCTCTGGTTCAGCCCTTATGAGATTTATAAAGAGCTTTCACTTTCTGTCTCAAAGCTGTGAAACCTTCCTGACAGGAAATTTTGGTAGAACTCAACCCTTTCCCATGCAAAGCTTCAACTTGGATCTCTTAATGTTCACAGATGTCTCTTGCCTTGAAATATCCCTGACCTGCTTTAGTCCCAATGATATCATAGAGCTAGGGATCGCTTACATGTCCTGTCTTAAGCCAAGAATGACTGTATCTGATACACTGCCACTGCCAAATTCCAAAAGGACTTCAGCCAAGACTCTTCACTTAGGTACAAAGGAACCTCTCCTTCTTCCTCTCCTCAGGGCTGAGGTGCAGGGAGGTATTACTCATCCTGAACTAAACATGGATGCACTTCTGCCTTGGTGTTTAATAACAGCTATTTTTAAATGCTGGGATAACAACATAGGGACAGTCAGCATGGCTCTGTGGACTCATCACTGGCCCAAATCCCATCTGTGCTGGGATTTGCCAGCTCTATGCAATGAGACTGATCAGGGCTGGAAGGTGAAGTCGTAGTATTGTCTGTTCTCTGCACTCCCAGTCCTTGGCCACACTCCTGGCAGTACCCACAGGATCTCCTGCCAGAACTGCCTGGGATCCCTCTGCTATGGCATTACACAGGAAATACAACTTAGTGCAAGGACCAAGTAGACCCTTCCCAGTTGGAACTACAGAGCTGGCAGTAGAGCAGGGATGATGACTGATAACCAAAATAAATCCAACTTACAGCTTCTGCCTTTGGCTGAGTCATCAGCTGTATCTGGTCCTGAGGAGATGCTCGCCTGTCTGCCGTGGGACAGTTTCCCTTCCTGTGTGGGAACAACACCAAGGAGACAGGTAAATTCCCAGAAGGAGGGGAGAGGACTGCACAAACCCTCAGCAAGGACAGGAAACTGCAACAAAGGCTTTCCAGAGGCAAAGGTGGCTCTGACATTGCCTTCACATACTGTCTGTGGTTTGGACCTTTATTCTGTTGACATGACACCGCCTTGGCTTTGTTTTGTTCTCTCCAAGGACAGCTTTTTGGGCCCCTCTGTTTCCAGAGCTAAGTGGCATTTTCTCTACTCATCTTTGGTATTAAGGCTACCATTGCTGCTCTTTCAGGGTCAGGATGATCCATCCATTTACTGGGTTATATAATGATTTTTGTGTCTCAAACCCAGTGAGGATTTGTGTTCCCCTTTGCTGTACCTCCACTGAAGGGATCAGATCATCTCATGGAGCAGTAATCACTGGAGTGATATCCTAAAGTGGTGGGAGGGATGTGACCATCTCAGACAGGATCTCATCCATAATTAACACTTCAGATGATAAGAACTTCATGAGACTCTCTTATTTCCTTGATTCAGATCCCTTTCCAATCTAGGCTGCCCATTCCTTCAACTCCTTCCTTCCAGGAAAAGGATCATGCCAAGAACAGAGGACTGGACCAAGGAGATGTGTTGATGTGCCTGTGTACAGTAAGAGGGATGAAAGAAAGCTTAAGCCACAGCTGACATTATGAACTTGTGCTTTCTTTTAGGAGTTGCCTGGCTCCAGTCATTGTTAACTGCTTGCACAAGTGGACACCAGCACCCATTTCCAGCTCCTTTGGTGTTTTAGCACAGAACAGAGAGCCAGGTTTGTCTTTCACTTGTCACAGTTCATGGTCTCCTTTTCCCACTGGATGCTATGGCACTGCAGAACCTGGCCTGAAGGAGAGAACCTGGTGATGTGTCTAACACAGAGCTGGCCTCCCTCCTGCAGGCAGGGGATGTACCAAGGGGTTTTCTGTGGTGGGCTCTATTGTTCATCCTACCACATTTTGGAGCAAGTTCTATCCTAACAGTAGCCCTGATGTCACAACATGGCCCCCCTGAAACCTGTTCCTCCTTTCCTACCTAAGGAGGTTTAGGTTTCCAGAGGGCAGCCTCCATTACCAGGGAGTGGCATCAGTGGATGCAGGAGCACCACCATGAAGCCCAACCACTTACAATGGACATTTAAAGTAAACATTTCCAGGAGAGCAAACATTTGAAGGAGAGCACCCACTAACCTTTGCAGGAGACTCCTTCCATTTGAGAGTATCAGGACTCCATTGTGACTTTCTCTGAATGCTTTGAAGAGGGGAAGGAACGCATGGATCTCCACGGGATTTGGTCTCCCTGCTCAGGAGTTGGATTGTTGTCATGATCCTGGTATCAGCCTCCCTGTTTCTTAAAATGTCATTGGGAGATGGAGTCTTCAGTGGAGCAAAATGTAAACTCTTATGCTGTGGGTTTGCTTTAGGAGTGTCAAAGATGGTCAGGAGTCCTTTGAGATTCCTTTTTGGAGCACTGGTGTTGGGGGTGGGAAGATCCTCTGTGGACTTGCTCAAGCGTACGTTACTGGGGTGGCTTGGAGATAAGGCATAGCTTTTCCTCGTTGGACTGGTGCTGGTCTGTGACAGGTGTCTTCTCCCCATGAGCTAAAAAATAATCCCAAAGAAGCATCACAATAGGTTCGTACCTAGCTTCAGCAAGATATCTGAAATGTTTATTTCCCATTCTTCTACTCCAAGCATCACATGTTTGCCTTCCAACTTTTTGGCATTAGTGTCCCATCACTTTCTGCTTTATGTTCTCTGGACTAAGTGAGCTAAATGCCAGGGGCACAATATAAACTCCAGCCCGTCGTGAAATGTGGATTACTTTTCTGTCTTGCCTGTTTCTAGTGCATCCTCCTCATTTCTGCTCTCCTCAGAGCCCATCTGGAGTACTGTGTGCAGTTCTGGAGCCCTCAGCACAGGAAGGACATGGAACTGTTGGAGCAGGTCCAGAGAAGGCCATGAAGACACTCAGAGGGCTGCAGCAGCTCTCCTATAAGGACAGGCTGAGAGAGTTGGGGCTCTTCAGCCTGGAGAAGAGAAGGCTTCCAGGACACCTTAGAGTAGCCTTCCAATATCTGCAGGGGGCCTACAGGAAGGCTGGGGAGGGACTATTTACAAGGTCTTGCAATGACAGGACAAGGGGCAATGGGCTCAAACTGACAGAGGGAAGATTTAGACTGGATGTTAGGAGGAAGTTCTTTACAGCGAGGGTGGTGAGGCACTGGAACAGGTTGTGGTTGCTCCCTCCCTGGATGTGTTCAAGACCAGGTTGGACAAGGCCTTGAGTGACCTGTACTAGTGGGAGGTGTCCCTCCTATGGCAGGGGGTTGGAACTAGATGATCTTTGAGGTGTCTTCCAACCTTACCATTCTATGATTCTATGATTTGTCCATGGCCATGAAAGGATGCCTTGGAGCAGAAAATAATACAACCACTGGTGCTCTTCCACCTTGAATCATTGTTTTATTCCCCTCTCCATCCTCTATCTCTAGGGAATTGTGTTTCTAGACAGTCAGAAAATCCTCCTTTCTGTCCCACCTGGCCTGAAGCCTTTGGTTCTCACCTTGGGATGTTCTTTTTTTGACATGCTGCTTTCATAGTCCAAGATGCTTTGGTACCTTCAGGAAAGAGAAGAGATTGCACTTTAACCCTTTTTTAGTCCAAATGCATTTTTCCATCTAGTAGATAGGTTAGATAGGCTCTTCCTTCCTTTCCCTACCTTCTGGAAAACAGTAAACCCAACAGGCTTCAAAAGGAGTCTTGAAGAGTGAGAGAGATGTGAAAAATCCTCCAAAGGGGACTGGTTTTAGGTTTAATGGATTAGTTCAGTGCAGTCCCTTTCTCCCAAGCTTTGTGCAGACATGTCCCTGAAGTACTCCACCTCCCCACTGGTGGGGGGTGTGCTGGGGGTTCTATTAGCTGTGTATTATTGCACTTTGATGATACGTGGCTTGCAGCTGAAGCCAGGCTTTCCAGAAGGTCAATGCATTGTTTATTTATTTAACTTTAACCTAATGTAAAGGGATTCACCAAGTCAGGACCCGACCTAATGTGATACAAGTGATGACTGAGACCTTCTCTTCCTTGCTGTGTGAATTGAAGGAGGTGGTTGGGTCCCCCACCCTGGATGTGCTTAAAAGTCATATGGATGTGATGCTTGGGCATATGGTTTAGGGTGAACCTTGCAGAGCAGGGTTATTGATTGGACTTGGTGATCCTGAGAGTCTTGTCCAATCTGAAGGTTTCAGTGATTCTGTGAAGTGCACTTTCAGCTTTCTCCAAAGACCCTGTCATACAGATGACTATTTACAGTGAAAACTGACCAAGCCTGGGATATTTGGAACCAAACTGTCCCAAGGGGAAGTTCAAGAGACAGTCTTGACAGCTACTCTGTCACTCTTATATGTTGAGGTATATGTACTGTGGGTTCTGTTGCTAATCTTATTTGTCTCACTCTTGGCAGCATTGTAGTCTGATCTCAGCTGTGGCTTGTAACCAGAAGAGAAATTAGCCCTTAAAGGGCCTGGGTTGGGCTTGGGTTGAAATATGACTCTCCCTGGAGCATTTTAGTTAGAGACATTGATAGAAACCAGGAGAGGATGAGATGCCCATAGCCCTCTTGTCTCCTCATCAACTCATCTCTCCAGAATTTGCTGCTTTCCCTCGTGGCACCTTAGAGACAACCGAGATTAAAAGTTCCAATTATCAATCTGGGAATGCTCCAACCATTGGGGTCAAGGGCAAATTCCTCTGAGTCAGTTGTATCTGGGGAAGTTTGTTGAGTGGATCTGGATTTTAATCTTGTCTTCCAAGACTAAATAACCCATTGGCAAAGCAGAACAGCTAAGAACACTTGTGGCAGAAAAGTCCTTGCCTGTAGCTTGAGACCTGACACACTGGGATGTTGTGCTTGGGAAAGATTGAGGTACTTGAGCATGTCCAGAGAAGGGCAACGAGGCTGGTGAGAGGCCTTGAGCACAAGCCCTATGAAGAGAGTGAAGAGAGGCTGAGGGAGCTGGGATTGGTTAGCCTGGAGAAGAGGAGGCTCAGGGGAGACCTTCTTGCTGTCTACAGCTACCTGAAGGGTGGTTGTAGCCAGGAGGAGGTTGCTTTCTTCTCTCAGGCAAGCAGCATCAGAACAAGAGGACACAGTCTCAAGCTGTGCCAGGGGAAGTTTAGGCTGGAGGTGAGGAGAAAGTTCTTTACTGAGAGGGTCATTGACTGCTGGAATGGGCTGCCCAGGGAGGCGGTGGAGTCACCGTCCCTGGAGGTGTTCAAGACAGGTTTGGACGTGGCACTCGGTGCCATGGTCTGGTCTTGAGGTCTGTGGTAATGGGTGGACTTGATGATCTTTGAGGTCTCTTCCAACCTTGGTGATACTGTGAGACTGTGATACTGTGATCTTACAGGCTGAGACTTTTCTGTTAGGGAGACAGGAGAGAGAGAGACCGCTCTGGATGTCCCCAGATCTGCAACCACAGGTTAGCCACCCACCTGGCAACCAGTTCAGAGACGGATGCAGACTTCCTCAGGAGAATTGCTCTGCGCTCTGGACTGCTCCTTGGAGAATGGCACAGAAAAGGAAAGGTCTGAGCCGGACTCAGCTTCTCAGCTTTTTCCATGTTCTCTGTCTGCTGGTGCTGAAATGAGACAGCAAAGTTTATGGTGCTGGATGTGAAGGTACAGGCAAAAGAGGCCAACAATTTGTGTATCCATCTCCTTTCACGGGATTAGTCCACCAGTAAAAGGCTGTGGTCAAAAGCTGTCTTCACTGCAAACCTCATCACACAAAATCACTTTTGAAGAAATTGATTAGTATCACAGTATCACAGTATCACAGTATCGCAAGGGTTGGAAGAGACCTCAGAGATCATCAAGTCCAACCCATCACCACAGCCCTCAAGATTAGACCATGGCACTAAGTGCCATGTCCAAACGTGCCTTGAACGCCGCCTCCAGGGACGGTGACTCCACCACCTCCCTGGGCAGCCCATTCCAGCAGTCAATGACTCTCTCAGTGAAGAACTTCCTCCTCACCTCCAGCCTAAACTTGCCCTGGCGCAGCCTGAGACTGTGTCCTCTTGTTCTGTCACTGGTTGCCTGAGAGAAGAAGGTAACCTCCTCCTGGCCACAACCACCCTTCAGGTAGTTGTAGACAGCAATAAGGTCCCCCCTGAGCCTCCTCTTCTCCAGGCTAAACAGTCCCAGTTCCCTCAGCCTCTCCTCATAGGGCTTGTGCTCGAGGCCTCTCACCAGCCTCGTTGCCCTTCTCTGGACACGTTCAAGTACCTCAATGTCCTTCTTAAATTGAGGGGCCCAGAACTGGACACAGTACTCAAGGTGTGGCCTGACCAGTGCAGAGTACAGGGGGAGAATGACCTCCCTGCTCCTGCTGGCCACACTATTCCTGATGCAGGCCAGGATGCCATTGGCCTTCTTGGCCACCTGGGCACACTGCTGGCTCATGTTCAGGCGGGTGTCAATCAGCACCCCCAGATCTCTCTCTGTGAGAGTCAAAAAAAGACACAAATGGCTCCTAATGGAGGGAATGGATCTTTCCACCTTTGCCTACCACTGTTGTTCTTCTCTTAGATCATCCACTTCTCTGACAGGAAAAGAACCTGAAGAATAATTAACTTTAAATAATGTAAAATCTGTTTGATGGAAGTTTTGTGCAGGCATCATTGGTTAAAATTTTCTTTGTATTTCCAACATTGCATAGACCTGAACCAGCTCTGCATTCAGGCAGTGACTGGAGAATTAAGCACCTCTTGTCCTTCCCTACCAAAGAGACTTTTGTTTCCCAGACTTCAGCAATGTCCAGCAGAAGTCTCAGCACTAGATTCGCACTGCTCTGACACTTGGAAGTACATTAGGCCATCTGGGGTTCATTTTCTTAATGTAGACAGAGCTCCAGGGACCTACAAATTGTATATAATTGCTCTTTAATTACTGACACAGACATTCGACCCATGGAATTTTTAGATAATTGTGTTTAGATTTTGAAAGTACTTGTTTTAAAAGCTATTCCTCCTGCACTGGTCTGAGTTTTGGGCTGTGCCCAGAGCCATTGTCTACCCATGTTTGGATGCCCACTTAGAGGTGCACTCAGGAGGGGTAGATTTTCCAGGGTATGGGGATGTCATTCGGCACTTTATGAATCTCTGCCTCTCATCTCGTGCCATTAAGACATCTGAAATCAAGACCAGAGGGAGGGAGGTACGTTTCCCATAAGCTGCTTTAGAAATTTCCTTTTCTTTCTGTTTTCCAGGTAATTTCCCATGATGTTAGAGAAGAGACAGATTTGTTAGATTGCAGGCTCCCACCTCCCACAGTCCAGGGATTGTTTCCTTTTTTGCGGTGGTGTCAAACATTAAACAATTCCAGGTGAAGAGCCCTCCAGGGATTTGCTCTATGGCAGAATGAGCCTGTTAGGAGGGAAATGTTCCCTGATTTTCCATTTATATCCCCCTCTTTTCCTTAAATACAGTACAGGCAGTCGATGGAAATAGTCTTCTCAGCCCACCCTGAACAGTTCCCACAGCCAGCACAGCATCCCCCAGTTGCTAAGGGTTTACAGGATTCTTCTGATATTAATTCATTCCGTCTCCTGTGATCTGGGAGGGTTTTTGTGTAAAATCACTTACATGCTAGAGCGCTTTCCTCCACCCAGGATCTGCCATTTGATAGTCTCCTTGGGGCTTTCCAGTACCGCGCTTCTGACTCCTTCCTCTCCCCCTTCTTCATGAAACAGGAGGCAAAGTCCCTTGGCAAAGCTTGCAATTAAATATTAAAAGCTGATGTGCAAATGGGGATGGTGTGAGCTGGAGAGCTGGCACTGAAGAGTGAAGGAAACCTCCTCCCTGCTCCTGTCAGTATATTGCCAATTACTGAGGTCTGATTTTTCCCTATAAAAACACTGAGGAAGTTCAGATCTTAGCTGGGGCATGAGTGGCCGTCTAGATGGCTAGATCCTGATTTGGGTGAAAATCTGCTGGCATCCATCTCCCCTACCTTGTTTCAGGTGGAGCAGAAATGAGCTTCTCTATGTGGGGAATCCTAAATGGATGTTTCTGGCACAGGTCATGTATTCATCCTCCAAACCAATGAGATTCTTCAGCTCAGCTTATGGTCCTCTGTGCTGGAGGCGTTGCTGGGGAGGTTTTGCATGAGCTTTGGGAGACAGTATCCCTCTGTGGTGTTAACAGTTCTGGGGAATACACTTCTCCCTCTGGCAAAAACAGAAGGGCAGGACAGGCCTTGTGGGAGCGAAGCCTGGATGAAATTAATTGAAATACTTCACAATCAGGGACAAGAAAGGGCAGGACTGAGATGGTACAACTTAAGCAATGTCTGAGCCTCATTAAAGTAGGACTTAGGCAAAGGTAACCCTTAGCCCTCTCAAAAAGCATTGTGGGCATGAACAGAGCTGCTTTGGCACCTATCAATGACCAGTTTTCTATGAAGTTATTTTGGAGGATTTATTCTGCACACTCTGGAAAATCAACCAAGCAACAAAGGCAGTGGATGCACAAGAGCAGGTAACAGTCTCTTGGTTTATAATGAACAAGAGGGGTTTAATTTGACATGAAAAGCTGGAAAATAATTTACCCAGAAATGCCTAAGCTAAGCAAGGAACAAACCTTTGGCATCGGGAATGAGTGAGCTGGGGCAAAACAAAGGCCTGGACAAACAGTCTCTCTCATTGCTTAAGGAAATAACAACTTGCACTTCTTCATGTATTTTGGCTTAGTTCTTACTAAACCAAAAACTCTCTTGAGCTTTTATTCCAGCATCCAAAAATAACTGAGGAACAGTAAGGATTTAAGTTCTCTATTCTGTGAAGACAGAGTCTGATATCATATGGTAGACTCTTCTCATGCCACTGGTGATGCTCTTTGCCCAAGGACCAGCCTAGAGTACATTTCTACGTGCGCAGATTTATGCCAGACTTGAATCCTTCACCCTCCTGTGCTCCCAAGGTCTCCCTGATCCACTGCATGTTGCCTAATCAATAATATTCAGTTCTTGGAGGATTTTGTAGGAGACCCCACACTGATGAGAAAACACCAATGACTTTAGTAGCCCCCAGAGTATCAAGGCACAAGGCTGATGGGAGCTAGGAGGATTTTTAGCTGTATGGTAAGAGTGAGGCTCTGAAGCTGGGATGCACATTTGTTAGTTATTTAATTTAGAGGAGGATTTGACTGGCAGAATGAAACAATGAACACTGCAGTCAACCCAACAGTGAGTAATAGAGACTGATAAAAGACCCACGAATTATTTCAGGGACTACTGCTATACAGCTCCTCTCTCCATAAAAAGCATGTGTGAAACAATTCTGTGCATAGCTCCAGGCCACACTCACAAGATAAAGTGTGTTTTGAAACCTTTTTTTTTTTTATTTTGGCCAGAATCACAGTGCCTTGCTCTGTGGGCAAACACCTCTGGGAAGGTGAGAATGAATCATTCATGCCAAGCAGTTTCTGTGAGACAAGAAGAGGAGGGGCCCATCCCAGAGAGAGAAACGTCTGCTGGGTTAGAGCTTCACACACCTGCACAGTGCTGACCTGCCCCATCCAGCCTCCTTGGTCTCTGCTGTCCAGAGCAAAATACCCCAAGTCCCATACTTTGCTCCTCTTCTCGTTGCACTGTTCCAGTGCTGCTGGAATTAGCTTCTCCAGTTGGTGTGGAAAGGTGCCTGAATTGGGTTGACTTTCCTCTAGGTACTAAATCACAGCAGTGGGGGGCTAGAGGATGAAGGGAGTGAATGTGCCATTCCCCAAAACACCTTTTCCTCCAACAACTAAGGAAGAGAAATCGTTACTCTTAAGACTCTTGAGGCTGGCATCTCCCCTTGTGAGAAATTGGAAGAGGTCTCTTGTAGAGAGGGGAAATTTTGATGGAACATGAATTCTGAACTTCAGCAGTTTCCACAGGTGAAGGAGATGGGGTAGAGAGGTGCTTCAAGAATCTTTCTGTTCATGTAGCTCTTTGCCTCCAAATGCTCTTTCCAGGCACTAGCCCAAGCACCACTTGACCTGTTTGAGGCACAAGTTTTGTTTTGGCTGCTGTGTTCCTGTTCTCCACAGGGAGCAAACAACTCAGCACTAACCATGCTCCTGGAAGGGCCTTTCCAGATCCCCTTAACTCTAAATAAACAGAGTGTGGTGATCTACTACGCAAGTTAGGAAGACGAGCCAGCCACAAAAGTACTCCTTTTCTTCCTGCTGAAAGCAGAAGCAATCATGTTACCTGCATGCACCTTCAGCCTTCTACAGGTTCTCATCCTGAGAAAAGATAGTGGAGACATTTTAAGAAGCCAGGCTGCCCTTTCACTTCCTATTGTCATAAACAGACAAATCACATCCATCACAGGATGTCAGGGTTGGAAGGGGTCCAAAGAGATCATTGAGTCCAACCTCCCCTGCCAGAGCAGGACCATACAAGGTCAGGTCACAGAGGAACATATCCAGACAGGCCTTGAAAGTCTCCAGAGAAGGAGACTCCACCACACCTTGAGGAAGTGTGTTCCAGGGCTCTGTGATCCTTGCAGTAAAGAAGTTCGCCCTTGTGTTGAGGTGGAACCTCCTGTGTTGAAGCTTCCATCCATTGCTCCTTGTCCTATCACAGGGAGCAAGTGAGCAGAGCCTATCCCCCAGCTCCTGACACCCAGTCCTCAGATATTCCTAAACATTTATTAAATCCCCTCTCAGTCTTCTCTTCTCCAGACTAAAAAGCCCCAGGTCGCTCAGTCTCTCCTCATCAGGCAGTGCTCCAGCCCCCTAACCATCCTTGTAGCCCTCTGCTGGACCTTCTCCAGCAGATCCCTGTCCCTCTTAAACTGGGGAGCCCAAAACTGAACCCAGTACTCAGGACGGGATCTCACCAGAGCAGAGTAGGGGTGGAGGAGAACCTCTCTCTATCCATGCCCTCAGCAATGGGAATTTCCTGGCAGAAAATGAGAAAGAAGCTAGAAGATCCTTCAGATGCTTCCACAGGCAGGGTCAGCAAAGTGATGTCACTGGCACGTTTCTCTGTAGGGTCACAACTCTGCTTGTTAGAGCCATCCACACTTCCTCATGCTCCGAGTGCAACACAGGCCTTCCCCAGGGTAGGGGCTGGACCTTTATTCCAGTCACTCAGGCTTTATCATCTGCCCAGGACATCTCTTGACCACCAAAATAGAAACAGTAAGGTCCGGCTTTGGTTTTTGTTTGCTACAGTCAGACACCTGTGCTGAGGTAGGCACCAAGCCTGAAAGCTATAATCTGGTCCTCATGCCCTGCCAAGGCACTGAACTCTCCAACGTGGCCACAGACAGGGTGGACAATGCTGTCTGCATCTTCTCTGCTGCTGCAGGAGGCAGCAGTAGGGCATGCATGTGGAGCAGAGGCAGATCAGGCAGCACACAGAGACAGCTAGGGGGGAACTTTGAACTGGGAGCTACTAATGGTTAACATTTCTAGCTGTGTCAAATGGACTGATCTAAGCCCACATGAGATTTGTGCTGACCAGACAGGGACAGTGGTTTACATAACCACCTCTATTCCTCTATTTTTTTTTCCTTCTCTTTCCCCCCCCTCCCACCCTCCCAGTTGTATAATGCTGTTTTGATAGCTGTAGTCCCACGAAAAATCTTTTTCTTTCCCCTTGTGTGCCCAGCCTGTGTGGCTTTGCTGCACTCATGTTTGTGCCTAGCTTGTCAGATGGTGGGAGAGGGCAGGGCGTGAGCAAGGTGGAAGAAATAAATCAATTTGGGTGTGAGTAGAGATCTACTGTTGGTTATAAGCAGACTGATGCATTAATATTTGTCTCCAAAAAAAACCCCAAAACTGTTTGTGATGTGCATCTCCTCCAGATTTGACCTCTTATCAAGGAATTTACAGCAAAATGGCTACAAGCAGTGGAGAAGAGGCAATTTTTGCTCTTTCCCAAGTGCGGTGTTCTCATTTTTAGGGGCAAGAGGAGCTGTTTATCCACGAGGCATCGGGGTTGTGTATGTGGTTGCCTAGCAGGTGTTTAGTCCTGCACTGAAGGCACTTTGCATCTGGCAGAGCCAGTTCCATTCCCTTGGTCTACTGGGTAGGGCTCTGCACTAGCAGTTTACTAAGGATGGGTGCATTAGGGGAGGAAAAAAAATCCTTTCAGTTTCTGGCACTGCTTTCTCTCTGCTCGCTATCTTTTCCTTGTGGAGAGTATCTGGATCCTCACAGTCATTTCCATAATTATTAGTTTCATGTTAAGTAACCAAAAAATTATCTATCAAATGCACATGTGGAACTAATGTGACTTATTTGAAAAGACCTGTCTTACATTTACAGCTGGAGCATCTCTCAGTCCATTTTAATGAGCTTCTGTGGTATCAGCATGTGCTGGGGTGTGGGGGGGTGTGGGGGGTGTGTGCGTGTGTGTGTGCAGCTCGTGTGCATGCTTGCCCTGGGCTGTCTGTGCCCCCCAGGGCTGTGGAGTTCCATTTTCACCCCAGCATGCTGAACCTCAAATGTGTGATCCTCAGGGGCAGGCACAGGAACACTGCTGCAAGAGCCTCTATAGATGCATGCTCCTTATCAATGCTCTCTTATGCAGGTTGCTGGGTCTTTTCTCCATTTTTTTTTTTTCCTTTGGGGTGGAAAGCTTGGCAAACTGGTTTTGCTTGGGAGACTGGCTTTGCCTGGGAGACTGGCTTTGCTTGGGAGACCTCTCCAGTGGTTGGGTGGATTTTGTGATGGCTCAAAATACCATAGTAGGATATTTGGATATTTCTGCTTCAAGAAGTAGGATGGCCTCTGAGATTCCTTAAGGAAAGAAAAAGATCCAAAAGCTAAAGTTTTTCAGACTCCACCATCTCAAGCTGAGGTGGAGGTTGAGTTGCAGTGCAGAGATGGTCAAGGTTTTAAAGTTCAGGGTGCAGAAACATCTGAGGCCAACTCCAGCTTCTGCTTGGACTCAGTTTTCTCACAGACCTTGTCACAGAAAGCAGCAAATCTTGGACTTCAGTGGAGTTAAGATGTGGCACTCAGGGGCATCAATGTTGCTCTCCCACCACCACAGAGTTCATGTGATGAAGTTCATCCTGGTCTGTAACAAAAGGGAACGTTGTGCCCAATATATTCAGAAGAAGAGAAGAGTTCTGATGGTCTCCTGAGCTGCTCTTGAAAGCAAATACTGAGAATTTTCTTGACTTCTCATGTGCCTTTCTATGGGTAGAACCCACAGCCTCTAACACTTCATTTCACTCACCTATTGCAAAAGAGAAGCTGCCCAATGTGGAAATGAAAAATGAGTGATAGAGTAGGACAAAGCGTGGGAGAGAGGGAGGGAGGGATGAAGGAGGGGAGGAAGGGGG
>VWZE01002952.1:1307990-1319145 GCA_013396675.1 Eubucco bourcierii
AGGAAGGAAGGGAGGGAGGAAGGGAGGGAGAGAGCCTTTAAATTTTTAAATACAAGTAAGCCTATACAACTAAAAGCTGAGGTCTCAGCTTGTCCCATGCACTGCTTTTATCAAGGGGTGGCTTTGTGTTTTCAATCTTTAGTGTATAAACCATCTTATTATGACTGGACAGGACTGCAATGTCCCTTTGGGCTGACCATGTTTTTTGTTTGCAGGTTTTTCCCTGTAAAAGGAGGTGACTGCCCGAGATGGTTTTATGGAAGCTTTCAGAGGTGGATGTTTCTTCAACCCTCCCCAGCAAAATGCAGAACCACAGATTGTTCAGGCTTCAGCTTCTCATTGAAAACATTTTTTTTTCCCCTACTCCTGGGAAACTCTGAAAATTAAAACCAGCAAAAATACGTTTCTTGGGAGTAGGAAATATTTCCTGGCTGCCTCTATGACACTGTGGTGCTCTGTGTGTGTCTGCAAGCTACACAGTGTGCACATTCTGTGCTGTTGTACTCTGTGGGCATACATCAGAGCTGGGTGCAGCCATGATATGGGGCAAAAGCTTCTGCTTTCCTCCCTTTTTAAAGTGAACTGGAGAATATACAGGGCTCTGACTGATGCTAGAGGAAGGGGAGAGGCAACAGCAACTCTTCAGCATCTCTGCACTCTCCTGCCTGGCAAATGTTTCTTCATATACAGTTTGCAGCTCAAGGGAGGTTCCTGCCAGCCCCTACCATGAGTTTTGCAGCAGATGTGTGGGAGATCTCTTATGATCTGTCTTGGGAACTTCAGCAAGTACAAGTCTAGGTAAGGGGGAGATGATCCCTGCTCTGAGTTCAGCAGAGTGGGCAAGAGGCCAAGGAGCAACTCAAGTCCTGCATCAATGCACCACTGCCATGTAAGCAACAATCCCAGCTCCACTCATCCCTGAGACTCAGTGGAGGAAAATGTTTGTCGCTCCACTGCTCTCAGCTGTGGGCCTGGCCCTGAGTGTATCTGGAGCATAACGGTTGCATGAGGACCCAGCAGTACTGGGGGTGAGGGGCGCCTCCCCAGGGCCCAGCCCAGACAGCCCTGCTCCATCTTCAGCCTCTCTCCAGCTGGCTGGGGCTCTTGCAGCTGTCATCGCCTCTTACAAGTCCCTGCGTTGAGTTCCCTCCTGGTGTGCTGTTAGGAGCAGAGAAAAGGGTTTGGGGCCAGAGGATTGGGAACAGGGCAGAATTACATCACTCTCATGTGTCAAGACTCCAGGCTGCTGTTCATAATCTTAAAAAGACAGCTTATAGTTCCCACCAGGCCTGGTTCAACCTTCAAAATCAGATACCAAGATGAATGATAGGTTGGAAGGTGCAGATACCTGCTGGTAAAAAACAGGAAGACATGGCACTTCAGGACAGGGTTTAGTGGGCATGGTGGTGTTGGGCTGATGTTTGGACTTCATGATCATAGAGGTCCAACCTTAGTGATTCTATGATTCCACAGGCTTTTCCAGGCAGGCTGCAAGAGCTTGCAGGCTATAGGTGAACTGGTTGGGTATCAGTTTCATTACACTTCAGTGCCCACACATCCTTGCTGAGGAGCTGTATTTCTGAACCCTCTGATTCTAACTGGAAGATCTTCTGATTGCCAGCTTGATACAGCTGCTAAGGAATGGATCCAGGTCCCTATCTGCAGGATCCTTTGGAAAGATGCGAATGAGGAGGAAAGATTTACATACCAAAGTGGGATCTGAGTGAGATTTATTCAGTGTTATTGTTATTATCAGAAGTGATGTGCTGCTGCTAGTCTCTGAAAGGTAGAAAAGGTGAAAATAAGGTCTTAGAACCCTTGATTTCCTGTAAAGAGAAAGATTAGTGAAGCCTGAAACTTCCCCGGCCACAGTACCACCACTATTTACTCCAAACATAGACAGTGATCTGTGGCCGCGAGAAACGGCATATGAAAGGATTCAGAGGCTGCCTGTTTGCATCCCACAGCTGTCAAACGTGCAGAGCCCTGGGGACATGCCCACCAGGAAAGAGGTCGTCTGTCTACAGCAACGTGGGGACATATGGAAGAGTGGGTCGGCAGGAGTGCTACAGCATGTGCCCTCAGGAGCTTAACATGCTTCTGACAAGAAGAAACCCCGTGGGAACCGCAGGCTGCTGCTGGAGAGGAGTCAGCGAGCACAGATCACACATGGTGGTGCCGGGGGAGATAGATCTGGTGATGCTGTCTGCTCAACCAGGTATTTTTGCTGTTTGTACAGCAAATCCAGCATTACCTGTGGACAGGTGCTGTGTGAATAAACCCTCAGCTGCAGAGGCTTAGACTCCTGCTGTCTTCTCCCCTCTCCTTGCTTGTGACCTCTTTGCATTTCTGAGCTTCAGTCTTTACAACCCTGTTCTCTGTCTTGTCTTCATGTCTTCAGAGGTAAATACTCTGAATACAGCATTTCTCAAACAGTTTACATGTGTTCCCCTACTCAGTGTTTTCCTTTCTTATGGGCTCCTGTTATCCCTTTATCCTGAAGGACTAAGCACTCTCTTCTCCCTTGGCTTCAAATGGTCTCTTGTAGCCGAGATTACTCCTAAAGTGTGTTGGGGGAGTTTGTCTGGCCAAAGAGGAGGGTCCACTGAGGATGCTGTGTTGGCATGGCTGTTGAACTATTGTTTCCACATAGCTGTATTCCAAGCAGATCTGTTTTCTGTGTGGGTTGTCCTGAATTACCTGCCCAGAGCTGCCTGATGCCCCTGGATGGAGATCTTCATCCACCTTCTGCTCTCCCTGGTGCATCTCACTCACAGCTGCATGAGCAAAGAGTACAAAGTTTGAGAAATAGTTCTTCTGTGAGGACTGCAGAGTCCTGCTTGTAAAGGGGTGTGTGTGTGTCCAGGGACAAGGCATCTTGGTCAGAGCTCTTTTCCATGGATGGATGCTGTTGGTGCCATATACTTCCCTCATCTCCTGTTCTGTGGAGGAACACTATGTCAAGCAGAGGGAAAACATCTGGGAAGTGGGAACCATCAAAGCACAGTAGCTTGTTCAGGGCATAAAAATCTCTCTTGAAAAATGCCCCAAGCCAGTCTCTGAAGTACATCACATTCTGCAGAAGGTCTAGAAGGTAAAACCATGCTTTTAAAAAAACCCTTCCAGCTCATGTTAACTTTCTGTGCAGTTTATTTTACCAAATCCCCTCACTGCTGTCCTCCATCTGGCATTTTCCTCCCCCACAATTCTCTGCCTGAGGACAGGTTGGTGAAGCATGGTGGTTTTTCTGGGCTGGGGTTCCTGACAATACAACAGCACCAGTTTCCATGTTACCTCTGCACAGCAAGAGATGATGCTTCTCTCAGGACCAGAGTGTTACAACTGGGAGAACTCTCTGTTCCATCACCTTCTGCCCTTTAGGAAGCGATGGTGTTCCCGACTTAGAATCATAGAACGCACTGGGTTGGAAGGGACATCTGAAGGTCATCAAGTCTAACCCTCCTGACTTGTGCAAGCGGGTCTGACGAGGAGTGCCAACCACCTGTTTTTGGATGCCAAACCCACCTGGGCTCCTCCAGGGACACAAGAGGGCGCTTCCACCTCACTTTTGAGGCGCATGTCCGCAACTGCAAGCGCTGCTCTGCTTTTCACCCCGCAGTCTGGAGAAGGTTGAGTGAAGGTCTTTAAAGCAGGGAACTTGTTCTCATGTGCGTTTGCAAGGCATTCAGCTGAATCCTTGCCGGATTTCCAGAGCCTCACACAGACTAGTTAAATGCTATGTATATATACAAAATAAGGAGTGCTTCCACTCCAGGGTCTGGTAGATTTTCAGACGGTATCTCAGGGGACACTGGCTCTGAGCTATGCCATTAGTTTTGATCATTCACTGTGAGAAACACAGACGTGTCAAAATGGCATTGCTGGGATCCTCTCTGACTGTAATAGAACTGGTGGATCCAGGGAAAAGTTGGTGTAACAATAGAAGATGTGAAGCTGTGAAAGTAGAGGGGACAAATTTTGTGCTCATTGCCACGGTGGGTGCAACTGCAGAACAGGTGCAGTGAACTCCTGGTCTGCTCACCACCAAGGAGGAGGGAGAATAGGCAAGAAAGCTGTGAGAAGTTGGGAAATCAACCTGACTATGTCCATTTAATAAAGGTAAATTCACTCCAGTGTTCTTTTCATTAGAAGGTGGTAACCTGCTGTTGGCTGTACCCGAGTCATCCTGTGGAGATGGAGACCACAGGACCCCCTGAACTCCATGCTGATCTGCGATACACAGAGGCATCACGACAATGGCAATAAAAGATATCTTTTTTGGTTTTGTTTCCACTGCTATAGCCAAGTGCTCCAGACCTGGTGTCTGAACAACAGCCTGTATGTTCCAGCTGCACAGCAGTGATGGCATAAAGGCAGTCTTCCCGTGCTGCCTCCCTCTTGGGACCTGGATGCAGTCTCTTGTGCTGGAGCCTGTTTTCCTTCCTCCACCCCCCCTTGAAGAGATGCTGTAAGGCTGTTCCAGACAGGCTGTTCCCAGAGGAGTACAGAGTTAGGGGACATCCGTGCAATGGGAACATGCTTTGTCTCTCATTGCAGCTGTGAGAGCAGAGAGTTCTGCAACTGCACCTAATTACCTACTCATAAATGGAGCCCAATTAGCCAGTGCCAGGCTTTTCCTCTGCATCTTTATCCCATTGCTTCTATTTCAGCACGGGGAAAGCAGGTTTTCCTCCCTGTGTTTGCACAGGGATGCTTTTGCTACAGACCTGACAGAAAGGAACAAAATGTTTATAGCAAGAGCAAGGCTGATCTGGAGAGGGGCACAAGATGTGCTGCCAGCTACGTCTCTCCATACAACATTCAGGAGAAAATCAAGCACCAGGACGTTTTTCATTCTATCAGCAAGGCTTTAAGTTTTCCTAGGGTTACACAGAGTATAGAGACAGTGGTGGGTTTTGTAAGTGCTGAGTGACATTGGATAGGTTAGGAGCCAACATTAAGGTGAAAAAAAAAAAAAGACTATTGTATTAAGATGGTTTAAGATGCCTGTTCTACAGAAATTGCTGTATGGGAAGAAATCTTTCCTGAAAAGCAGGTAATTTTCTTGTGTGTAAAGCTGTGTTCTGCACAGGATGCTCCCTGAACACTGGTTACCTGTTAAAGGATTTTTAAAAGTGTTCTAAATTTAAAGGAGCAAGAAAAAACTTTAGAGGGGGCAAACTTTAAAGGCGTTGGGTACCTTGGAAAACCAGAGAGCCTTTGTTTAAGTTCTCAAATATGGAGCTTGACAGAGAAAGGCTCTGATTTCCAGAGCATCCATAGTTTCTTGGGGATAGAGTTGGCGAGGGGGCTTGTGAGAAGCACCATCAGGTTCTGAAGCTGTTTGCTTCCCTTTCAACCAGTTACGAGTGACAAATCAAAATCATTCCTCTCTACTGTCTCATCCCATGTAGAATTCAAATGTTCATCAGAAGAAAAAAAATGGTTACAATTAACATGAGGTTGTGTCTGTCTCCCCCTTTCCATGCCCCAGGCCCCTCCCTCAGCCTCACTCCAAGCTTGGCAACTTCTGATGCCAGCTTGATTCTTGGGGCTGGAGGGGGAAGGCAGGAAGGAAACCCACGCTGATCGCTAATGGCTTCCTTTCTGCACCATTAGCTTGGGGGATTTTGGCCACAGAGCCAAAGCCAAGGTAGTAGGAGGGTTGAGAAGGATACTTTGTATCCTGGTAAGATCCTTTTTGGAGACCATCAGGTCACTATCAAGCACCTTTTCACCATCAGAATGTGCCCTGGCGCTGTTTTGATCCAAAGTGGTTTTACCTCGGGCAACACTTAAGTCTGGTTTGGATGTGGTCACATTGCTCTGGATTTCACTGAAATGATGGAATACATCCCATGGGAATACAGCCCAGAGGCCTTTCAGACTCAGGGATTACACTTTAACACATACTCGGTTCTTCTGAACGTGCATGCAAGTTCTGCAGAAACTAAACCCATCTGTTGAACATCTGATCCCTTCTGAAAGAAAGTAGTACAATTAGGTGGAAGAAATCATTGTGGTTAAGGACACTGTGTGGACAACCTTTCAGATGGCACTGTGTGGACAACCTTTCAGATGGGTCAAGTTCTTTTGCAGGAGGTGGCACAGACATTTGAAACTCTAAACCAGCATTTATTTTCTCCATCAGCAGAGAAATGTACCAATACCTACCTCTTTCTAGCTCTAATGCTACCTGTTGGAAGGATCTTCTCAATGACCATGTCCCTTTTTCCCTGAAAAGCCCCTCTGAACCATCTTTCTTCCTTCTAAGCCTCCACACTTTAAAAATTTGGCTTTTGTGATGGTTTGGGAGTTCCCCACCCCCCACCCCCCCCNCAGAAACACAACTCCCCTCCCAGAAATCAGAGTCCCCAGGAGGGGCTCCCAACCACCCTTCCACCTTCTTCCCACCCTTCTACCTTACCCCAGGGTTTGGCTCATGTGCAAAAGTGAGTTTGGAGGACTGGCCAGGGAGTTTAGAAGCAGAGTGGTTAGTTAGGTTACTCGGCAGAGAGGAGAAGGCAAAAAGCTAGAGAGACTGAGACTCTCTCAGCCCATGAGACTCTGTATTATCTGTGTTCTTATTCTTATACATCTCAGCAAGCCTATGAGTGAAGTAGACATCACCATTGTTTTCTTTTCACAGTCCACAATATCATTTTCTCCATTAAAATATTCCAATTAGCCTCAAACCAGCGTGCTCTCGTATCACACAAGGAGATGATGGAGCATTATCTTCTGGGTCCTTTGGGGGTCTACACACCTCATTTTAGGTATTTCTCCAGGATTTGACCTTGTAGCTTTTCCTTACTGCTGTTTTCACATTTTCAAGTTGCCTTTTCTCATCAGGCTCCAGGCTTCCACAGGAAAACATTCCAAATCAGATACTATGAAGCCTGGAGCAGCATTTATTAATGGGACCCATTCTGCAATGTTTCCACCCTTTATCTGTTTATCCCCCGTGCCTGCCTTTTCAAAATGCCTGGGTGGAGGCATTTTGCTCCACAGCTCTTGGCAGTTCTGACCTCTGCATCACAGGGACATGCTGGCCAGGCTTGGCTCAGCACAGATGTGAGAAGTATTGCAGATATTCTCCACTTTTTCTTGACCATATAAGGGAACATTGCCCTTCCTAATGCTGGGGACGGGGGTAGTATGAATAACTTGGAAGATTAAGAATGAAATCTGGAGCCTTTCCCCTCTCCTGCTTGCAGGCTCATGGGCTGGGAAGGATTGTTACCATCTGAAGGCTGGTGAAATGGATTGGCTTCTTGCTGTTCAGCTCCCCAAGCTTCTTCCGGCAGTTTGTTGGCAGATCTGTATGGGTTTGTGGATCCAGCCTGGATGAAGTCCTCCAAACTAGGACTGGAGCATACTGAGAACAGCCTGCATGGGAAATCTGCAGTCACTCACTGAGTCCCCACTCTGTGGTTAAATAGGGCACTCAAGTCTTCAGGGCTGAAGTCCATCTGGCTCTTCACAATCACTTAAGAAGTGTTTTCAAACAGCAGCTGCCAGGGCACCATCCTCTGCTACTTTGTATGCCAAGAAAGAGAAGACCACCCCTTGTTTGCAAGGGACATGAGTTCAATGTCTGCTAAACATTCCCAGCTGCTGCTCTTGGCCAGGGAAGCCTGATGATGCAGGCAAAGTGTGGCAAAGGTGGTTCTGTAGTTCCACCTCTGCCCTGGGGATCTATGTAGGAAGGAGAGAAGACCTGTCCAGACTTGTTTCCATGGAATATGCAAGGCTGTTGCATTGATGGGAGATGAAGCAGAGCTCCTAGGCACTGTGTTGGAATGACTCACTGAAATGACCTCCAAGGTGGCCCAAAGGGAGCAGAGCTCTCAGGCATTGTGTTGGGATGACTCTGAAAAAAAAGTATCTCTGAAGTGGCCCATGGCAATCGAGAAGCTCAGCTTCAAATTGTGTGTGGTTCTGGTGCAAGGCTCTCAGCAAGTTGAGGGGCAATGGGAAGCACCTGGATTCAACCTGCTATGGCCCAGATTTAACTCTGAGACTGACCACATGGCTGCCATGTCCCTGCTGCCTGGTGTTGGTAGTGCTGTCATTCGTTCCCTGGTTGAAGCTGGGCCACCCTCCTGTAGTTGTATTTTCTGTCCTGCTTATTCCTCAGCCTTCTCTCCTTTGTCCTGTCAGCTCTCCCCTGCTGAGAGCCAGACCTCTTTCCAGATGCCTGGCTGCTCTCCCAGAAGAAGCACAGCACCATTGTAATGTGTAATTAGGCTGGAATTCTCCTCCAGCCTCATCTTCTAGTTAAATTGCATCGATGGTTGAGTATGTAAGCAGTTAAAACGCCATGAAGACCAAGGTCCTCACTTTGCCCTTTCTTCCCCCAAGATGAAGCCTTTTAACACTTGACCTGACCATACAGGACAAATATCCAGTTAAGCACTGGAAGAGGACACATCTTGGGAAGATGGAGTCCTGCATTCTTCACTCTGTGAATGAGATGAGGCAGAAAAAGTGTTGGATGACTTTACCAGGGCTACCTGGTACAGTAAGCAAACCAAAACATTAAAAAGCATAATTTCCAAGGCCAGTTCCAGTTCTTCTTCCACTGACCAACACCAGAATAATTCTAACATGTGATCAGGGTCACATCTTTCATGAACAGTTACTAGAAACAGCTTGCAGCCAGACATCAAAATAATGCTAAATGCAGTACAGTAGTGCAGACCTGGATCTTCTCTTTAGTGGCTAAAATCCCAAGAAAGTATGGAAGTATTTTTGGAAGCTCATCTTGGACAAATCCTGCTGAATGGACACTTCAGAGATTATTATCTCTGGTAACCTCTTCCACCAGTTGGGAAGTGGCATCTGTGTCCTCAAAGTTGGTTACTGCAGTCAAAACTCATGAAGGTTGCAGTTGTTTGACTTCATTAGAGATTTTGACCTAGGGTAGACAGATCCCATCAAGGAGCCCAGGACATTTTTAATACCTAAAAGGAAGAACCACCCTCTATCATTGGTTTCCACGCTGCATTAATTTACTGTTACAGGCTGATCTTTCTGCTGTTGACAGGGCTTGGAACTGGATCTGCAGCAGAATATCTAAGCACAGCTCTGTACTCCAGCTGCTGATGTGACCCTCAACAGGCAAAAATACCATGGAGACAGTGATTGCATTTGTAGGGTGTTAAAGTGTAAGAGACATTTATAGGAACTTCCCACTCTGGCTGCAGACTTTAAATGTCCATATAAATATATGGGGGAAAAAAAAAACCCAGATGTAGGTAAAGTTGCTTGGAAATTGTCAGTTCTTCCTTACTCTCATTTGCTTTGGGTTGGCTCTGTCCTCTGTGTTAAACAAAACCCCAAATCCAGAACACATTGGACTGGATGGTTTAAACATCATCAGAGCAGCTCTCCAACTGTCTGACATTGTTAGATTCCATCATGCTCCTTGTCAGCATTGATCTAATCTATATTAGCAGGAAGGCAAGTTGCTATGAAGACAGAGCCAAAGTGCTAAAGGGTAACAGCTCTGTGACTTCCCCCCTCCCAGTGTAGCAGTTTCTGTAGCAGTGACAGCTTTTGGATTACAGGTCCAAGTCAATGTCTGTCAAAAGGATGTCATTCTCCAGTATTGTCTGCTACAAAGCACAACTGAGTGCTTGAGTTGATCTTTATTTTAGATGTTTGTGCATCCCACCTCCCTGAGCAGACCCTGGTGTTCATGAAGGAGGTTGTGGTCACACCAGTCAGGCGGGACCTAGGTGTTGTAATTCCTGCCTGGTACCCGCTAACAATTTCACCTCTGAGTCCTCCCTGCAGAGAATGTGAGTCTGTTGTGCTCCCAGTTGTAAAACTTTTACTGTGGGTGCAGGAACAGCTATTTTTTGCTCCAGAGAGCATGATTCCATCTGCTGAAGTATGTGTAAAAGTGGCAGCCCTCAAACAAGCTAAGACAACAAGGATCATTAGTGGGGTGACTCTCAAAGCCACCTACCCTGTTTTAGGGTCATGCATAACAAAACCCAGGTCTTCCTCCTGGTGAAATTTGTCATTGTACCAAATTTCAGAAACTGTGAATCCTTAGGAAATGTCACCTTTCTGCTAGCTCCAAGTATGTGCTGGTACTTTGGGCTGGTACCTTAAGCAAGAGCGGGAGAATAAGAGAGGAAGCACAAGGTCAGTTCGGTCTTCCACAAAGTTTTTCCTGATCTGGGAAAGGAGGGAGAAAAGAAAGCTGAGGAATCTTGGTAACTTATTGTGGCTTCTAGATAGCAGCTCGTGGCACTCCACCCTAATCTGAGTAGCACACAATGCAGCCCAGATATCTGCCCCAGCAAACAGCACTGAAAAGAAGATCTCATCCAGACGTCATCAAGGGGAATTTCTCAGGGCAAATTGGGCAGGTCACTTGCAGGGACAGTGACACCCTGTGCAGTAAATGCATGCACTGTTCCCTTCATCATGGTGTGCTTTAACTGCTCTGCCAGTGAAATCCTCTACATGAGCAGCTGAGACTTTCTTCAACACATCCCTGCCTAGGTGGCTGCACAGTCAGAATTACATGTGCCGTGTTGGGTGGTTTAGATCCACCTGTACCTATAGGGGTGGGTGAATCCAAACACAGCCAAGAGCTCCTGCAAACAGAATTAAAATAGCACTGATGTCATATTACCCTGGGTATTCCTTCCTTCATCTCTGGACTTTTCCTCCTTTCTCTGAGAACAATCTCACAGAAATTAATGGGTTTGTCTTGCAGCAGTCCTCATTACAGCCTTTTCCATGTGCAGGCTGTTTCCTGAGTATGATCACAGCATGTCAACTCTGCGTGGTGTGTGGTTGTGTTGTATAACACAGTGAACATCTCCCTTTCTGTGGTTGGGCCTTGCAGAAAGGGAGATATGGATAGAAAGTCCTCAATTGTAATGCAGGTTTTTCTCCTTTGGTGCAGATCAGACTGGTTTTCCAGCATGCTTGAGTTATGCATCATCCATAGCAAGTCACAAAACAACGCTAGAACTTTTCCAAGTAAAAATCAGATTTAAACATACTTTTCTTCTCTTTTCTTTTCTTTCTTTCTTTTTCTTTTCTTTCTTTTTCTTTCTTTCTTTTCTTTCTTCCTCTTTCTTCTTCTTTCTTTCTCTTTCTTTCTTTCCTTCTTTCTTTCTTTCTTTCT
>VWZE01002952.1:1319343-1435807 GCA_013396675.1 Eubucco bourcierii
CATTAAAAGCATCTGCTGAGCACTGAGCTCTGAAGTCTTGAGCTGAAAAGTGACACTCACCTCCCATCAATCTTCCTCCCTGATGTGTGAGGCAATCCTGTGCTGGACCTGCTAAGAGCAACATGGGCATGTTGACGACTTGACTAGGTCAAGCTTGTGGTGCTTACTGTTCATAGGTGAGAACAAGCTGGCAGTAGAACCTCTCTGTCCAGAAAGTGCCAGATATTGGTGTCCTGAAGACAAGAGGGTTAAGGGTCAGGTCACTGGGTTCTGTGCAGCACATGAAGCTTAAAGGGAAAACAAATGGACCACAATGCAGCATTACAAATGCAGCTCTGTGGTCAGACACATCTATTTTAAGTCACGTATTTGCTGCACAGGTCTGGAACTGTGGTGGCTTTTGGAGGGTTGTGTTTTGCTCTTTCCTCTGCTCTGTGGGCAGAGATACCCAACCAGACCGTGTGCCATGAGCAATGTACTCTGTGATGTGTTGTTTCCTTTCACCAGCAAGAACACTGAGGAGTCTTGCTCAGTACAGAGAAATGGAATCTGAAAAGCAGGAAACTTCGACAAAATCCCAGCAATTTCTCTAGAAATCTTTGACTAAAACTACAATTTATATTTTCTTTGACAAATCTCAAGGTAGAAACCAACCAAAGGAAACCAAATCCTGTACCTACTCCAGTTGAGTGGATTTAAGGAGTCATATTTATCTTTGAGATATTGTAAGTGCTTGTGGACTTGAGTCTCAATTCTTTATTTCTGGGAAGCTTCCCATGACAACTTCAGTTCTTATGGCCCAAAGGATTCTTAGGACTGATGCTCAGCACACAAATTACCAAGGATATATGTTAGAGATGTACTCCATCTCTTGAAATTCCTGGTAATTCCAGGAAACCAATGAGAAAGGGAAAGATTTTTTTTTTCCCCCCAATCCATTTCTCCGTTTTCTCTTCTGCAGGTCCTGCTACAACATTTCTGATCATGTCACACATGAAAATGAGTATTTGTTAGAGGGTGACTGTACATGCTGATTTTGCTGGAAATCATCCCAGGAAGTGGAAGATATACCCACCATCCTGCAAGTAACCCTTTGGGTGCTGAACTTTAAACAAGACAAGAGCTTTCTTGAGCTCACCCCAGGAAGCAGCCTGTGGTCAGTGACAGAGAAAGGACAGAGTTCAGCATTGATATTGGCTCCAGCCATTGGTGTTGGCTCCAGTTCCAGAGCACATAATCTGATGCCATGTTCTGGCATCTAGTGGATGTCATGATCCTTGCAACTCCACTATTTTGACACTGTGTTGTGGTATTTTATACATTTATTTATAAAGATTAAATCATTTTGAGGTTCTACTTCTTGTAGGTTCTGCCCTGCAGATATCACCCTAGATAGATGAGACAGGTACCTATTTCTTCTTTATCACATGGGCTGGAAGGTGAAGAAGAGCAATGTGTCCAAGGTGGGACTAAACTTGATGTCTCTGTTCTTGATGGATTAAAGACAAACTCCTCTCTACTCAGATGGAGGCAGCTGGAAGAGAGAGCTACCTGTGCTGCTCCTGCTGACTGTGGTGTAGGGTTTGAGCTGGATGCATCCTTGCACACACCTACTGAGGTGGTAAATGTCCTAAAGCCCTGACAGTCACAACAGAGTTTGGATTGCTCCCAGTTGTGAAGAATTCATCACCTTGCATTGGGGATTTTGCTGCCATTCATCAAGTGATACCTCAACTGTGACTACTTGTCAGAGGACTTTTACTCTGAATGCTTTATCCCCTTAACATCTACCACTGGACAGCTTGATTTACAGCTTCCAGCCCTCAGCCCAGTTAAAGTGGCACCACAACAGTATCTGGTGATGCAGCCTATGCAAGCTGTGGTGATGCTGCTGCCATGCAGCAATGGGAAGGCAACAAGAACTATCTGTTTTCCTTTTTCCTTGTGACGATGGTGACTACCATGACACAAACACATGGTCTGTAACAGGAAGGAGGATTAGCTCTGGGGACCAGGTCTCTGCCTGTGCATCGCTTAACCTATTGCCCACTGATTTCCTGTGCACAGTTGCGGATGTCTTCCCTCATGGGCTCTGCAGACTATCTCTCTCTCTGCTGACCCATGTTCCTTTTTTGCTGTCTGTTTTTGCCTCTACATTTCAACAGAGAGGGTGAGGCAGGAACTGCATGACCCTGGCTCTGCCTCCTACGAAGGCTGCTTGGCTGGCCTCAGCCTGTGAGCACAGGCAGAGACATCCCCTCTGTGAAGTGGCTTTCCCCTCGGGAGGCAGAGGCTATGTTGATGTGGGCTCTGGCATGCCTGCACATCCATGTGCCAGAGCCATGGGATGGGGAGCACATCCTTGCCACAGGCAGCAGAAACCTCTCTCTGTGGCTTTGAATATCCACAAACCCAATCCAGCTTCCTCCCCTTTGGTTCTGGCACAGTCAGTCCCACACATGCCTTCCCTGTCACATTTCCTGGTGGATGTTGTCTGGAGTGGGTTGTGGGGATGTGGTTGGCCAGGGCATGGGAGGAGGGGAACATCAGATGAGTTCAAGGTCCTCTGGAGTAGGTGAGAAACAGTTGATGTTCAGCAAAAAGGTAGTGAGTGTTAACTTCTCATCTGCCAGTACCTGAGACACTGGCTATTCAATGTGCACCTCTTGGCTTCAGGAAATGGTCTCAAGTTGTACCAAGGAAGGTTTAGTTTGAACGTCAGGAAAATTTCTTCCCTGAGAGGGTTGTCAAGCCCTGGAACAGGTTGCCCAGGGAAGTGGTGAAGACGCCATCCCTTTTGAAAGATGTGTAGATGTGGTGCTGAGAGATGTGGTTTACTGTGTTAATGGCTGGGCTCAATAATCTTAAAGGTCTTTTCCAACCTAAATACTTTTATGATTCTTAAGTCATGAGGTAGATCTCCTGTGCCCACTCGAAGTCAGGCCCTTGTTAGCACCTTGGGGCACAGCCTGGCTCTGCAAGGATGCCTGCACGGCTTACTGCAAGCCAAAACAAGTCAGAAGCTACATTTACTCTACAGAGAGGCAGGACAGACTAAGACAGTTCCCAGGATGATTGCTTGGCTAAGATCATTGTGCTGATCTGTTTGCACAGACCTACTCAGCCCAGAGCATGGGCTGCACTTGCTTTGAGCTGCTTACAATACACTGTGGACCTCTGCTAGCAGGAGCTAGGTTCACTTGTACTGATATCAGTCCTGAAGGAACTCATGAAGACCTTTTAAGATAGAGGTTAAGTCAGAGAGCAGATATGTGGGAACTGACACGGAAGATCTGATTGCTTTGCCAATCAGTAAACACCACATCAGATACGCAGGATGTGGAGAGCCAGAGACTGACCATTATTAAAAATCCCAGTTCCTTTATGTCCTCACCCAGGATGGTGTTCGCACATCTCAGTGTGGGATGTGAGAAGGTTTTTATTGGCATGTGTTCAGGAGAGCTCATTACTCATGAATGACAGATTGAGGTGAAGGGAGTGAGTTATGTTGGCCTTTGCAGACAAGTGGCAATAAAACAAGCTCACGGTGCCTCCTCCTGCACCATCACACATTTATGTTGCATATTTATCTTGCTCTGTTAGCCATTTGTGATTGCTTGTCTTGCAAGGCCATCCCACCTCTGTTTCCCTAGCCCAGCAAAGGGCTGGACACACAGCTCATGCTGGATAGCAGTGCCTCTGCTCCAGCTCTGGGACACATAGAGTCTAATGTCCTGTTTGGCATCACTTTGGTCAACCCAATCTATATGTTGACTTCCTCCAGGTTCAAGCCAAGTAGCTCTGCAGGTCCTCAGTGGGTTTGAGCCAAACCACTCTCAGCAGCTGGTGCAGCCCATAGGTAGCTGTTCTGGTAAGCAGGGGACTTGTTTCATGATTCAAGCTTGAATGTCTGAAAGGTTTCACTTTCCTCCCCACTGCAGTTGTAATGTCACAGTTTAGCTTTTCGTGTATGACAGGAAGATAAGTACCGACAAGTGGCACTTTATGAGCACTGTCTCCACTTTCCCTGTGGATTAGTATCTCCTGATTGATTTTTTTTTTTAATTTTTAATTACTTGTTTTAAGAGCTTGCATTTTCCTTGACTAAACCCATCACCGCTTCTCACACTCCTTGGGCTTGCCAGTAACCATGCTTGATTATAGGAATCAGCTCCTCTGGGCTGCAAAATTATTAAGGATAAATTGAATCCAGGAAATTAATTTCTCCTCTGCCTTTGTTCATGTAGTGTAGCTGACTATCAGGTATCCTCCTCTGCATCTGGCTAGCAGGTTCGAAAGTTACTTGGCACAAAAACATGTGCAAACACATTTCCATGTGTGCCAATCATTTGTAGGGACTGGAGAAGGATATTTAGAAATTTAGAATAAGGACATATTTTCTCATCCTTCTTTCAGATGATCTCTTCAAATCTGTGGTACCATCTCTCTCTCTCACTCTCTCTCTCTTAAGGGAAGTGATAGGAACATTTTACAGATTAAGTTCTTCCTGTGAGGGCTAATCTCAATTTAGGTTTCAAAATTCCTGTAGAAAGCAAGAAGAGGAGTGGGAATTCATTCCTTGTCTGGTCTGGAAAAAAAAGAAGATTTGGGCTGAGGAGGATAGGTGCACAGAAGGAGGGCCAGAAGCCTTTCCAATCTGGAAAGAAGGCTGAAATGAAGTGCGCATAAAGGCAGTTGTGCTTGCTGCAACTTGCAGACTGGACAACTGTGTGTTTGCATGTCATCATGTCCTGAGGGCCAAGGACAGCTGGGTGCCTTGGCATCTGATAACACCAGAGTTTCTGCATCCCGTGGAAGATCCAACACACACATGCCAAAGGTGATTAGAAGGAAGGGTACTAAGCCCTGAGTGGAGAGGTCCTGGTCCTGCCAACTTTGAAACGACCAGCCAGACTGGCCAAATGCATGGTTTTCACCATAGATCCCAACTCTGGTTTTTTACCATTTCTCTGTTCCCTGACCAGTCCATCATGTGCAGCCACACTACGAAGGCACAAAAGGGTACCCCTTTGTGCCACCTAACAGCAGCATCCTGTCTCTCATCTGTCCCTGCAGCGTGCAGGGGAGCCGTTTGGTTTTGCACATTTGAATTACCTGTGGAAGGACACACATGTGTGCAATACAAAGAGAAGGACATTAAATTATGATAAACAGAGCTTTTTATTTCACTTCATGAGGGCGTACTGACAGCTCCTCTCCAAGTCATCTCAGCTTCCCATTTCTGAGCTATTGACATATATTCTCTTTCACTGCCAGCTTCAATGGCTGCTGCTAACTCAGCCAGCACCCATCTTTCATCCCTGAGTCATCAAGTGACTGGGACAGCTAACAGAAGGACAATCTCCCTCTAGGATATGATGGTCCTCATGCACAGACACATTCAAACACAATGAGACTGAAAGGAGAGGGCCAGGAGAGCAAAACTCCCATCCTGGCACACTGTTTTTAAATGCACAATAAGAAAAAGAAAATGTTGACTGCAATATTAATTGTGTGGTTCTGTTCTGCCTGCATCCCCTCCTCAGCCCTCTGCTCCAGCAGAAAGGAGGAGGAGAGGCTTCAGGAGAGCCATATTTCTCCTTTTTGTACTCTACACAGCAGTGTTAAGTTGATAAACCAAAGAAAATAGAGGGACTCTCGGTTCCTCAGTTTCCTTTCAAAAGGGAAATCTCATCTGATCAGCAAGGCCCTAGAGAGAAGGAGTAGAGTAGCATTTGCAGTCGGTACTGCCTCCCTCTATCATGACAACCCATCCTGAGCCCTAAGTCTTCCAAAAGACTGAGTGATATCCAGACTATTGGAAATACAGAATCATGGAATCATCATAGAATTGTCTGGCTTGGGAGGAACCTTTAAAGGTTATTTAGTCCAATTTTAGTCCAATCTCTGCACAGAGAGCAGGGACATCTTTAACTAGATCAGGTTGTTCAGAGCCCTGTTCAACCTGAATTTGAATGTTACCAGGGATGAGGCATCTACCACCTCTCTTCATCACTCTCAGTGTAAAAAATGGTTTCTTTATATCTAGTCTGCATTTTCTTTCTAAACTAAAGGTTTAAAACCATCAACCCTTGCCTTATCACAACAGATCCTGCTAAAAAGAGTCTTCCCCAGCTTTCTTATAGGCCCTTTTAAGAACTGAAATGTTGCAGTGAGGTCTCCCCAGAACCTTTACTTCTGCAGGCTGAACAATCCCATCTCTTTCAGGTTTTCTTCATAGCACAGTTGTTCCACCCTTCTGAGGATTTTTGTGGCCTTCTCTGAATCTGCTCCAGCAGGTTCATGTTTTTCTTGTGCTGAAGACTCCAGAGTGAGGTCTTACCAAAGCAGAGAAGAATGGCAGAACCACCTCCCTCAACAAGCTGGCCACACTTCTTTTGATGTAGCCTAGGTTATGATTGGCCTCCTGGGCTGCAAGTGGCCATTCCTGGCTCATGTCCAGCTTTTCATCCTCCAGGACACCCAAGTCCTTCTCTACAGGACTGCACTCACTCCCACCATCTTCCAGCCCGTATTGATACTGCACACTGCCCTAACCCAAGTGGGATATTGTGATATTCCCTGCAGAAACTGCAGAAGGTTCAAAGACTGTCAGTAGATGCTTTGATACAATCTTGATCCTCCCTTAATGCAAGCCCTCACACTTTGTACTCCTGTCAGCTGCCTTCAGCAAATTCTGCCCTGAAAGATGTGGTGGATATGTTCAGCAGGACTTGCCTACATGCAGCAAGTGTTTGTGTGCTTGCAGGCTCCAGAGTAACTCCTTTCTTACCCAGGACCCACAGCACAAAACGCAGCAGTGGAAGCTGGGCAGCCTACCTGGAGCTCTGGAAATTTTTTGCATAAAAATGAAACGCACCGATTTGGGGAGGCAGAAAGAAACACAAAAGGTCTTAAGATTTCCCTGATTTCTCCTGAGACCCTTTTCTGTACACACAGTGTTTCCTGCTCTGTTCTTGGAAGCATTACCCTTGGCTGGGCCTGGCCTTTAAAACATAACCAGCTGTATGCAAAGCAGAGTGCAAAGTGCCAAAAAGCCCCGCAGGCTATTTACATTTGGCTGGAGCTCGCTGCATTGGCCAAGCTACAGAGATACTTTGTTCATCGGCCTTGCAAGGAAAGCAGCTACTTCAAGCTGTTTGGTCCTGTTTATACACAGAGTTACCATGGAAGTCTCTGCAGCTCACAGCCTTACACACTCATGTGCCCAGGGTATATTGTTCTGGGAGTCGGTATGTCTCCCCCCCCTCCCCTCTTATTTGGCAGGGGGTTGGTAGGAAATCCTGGGATGAAGTTCTGGCAGATTTTGGGTGCAAAATGATTTATGTCGATGGCGAAGGATTGTTTGGTGCTGCCTGGATCCTCTCTTGATGCAAGCAAAAGCAGGTGGAGCAATGAGGTTACCTGCTGGGCTAGCAAGAGTGTTTTTCCCAGGGTGAAGTTGAGAAAAAGTAGAATGAAAGCAAATGACAAATCCTACAACAAAAGGCATAAGTCTAACTGTTTTTTAAGGAGGCTTGAGGGAAAAGGTAACAATCCGTGCAGTGTTCCTGGTTAAAAGGGATTTTTTGAATCCAGCCCAACTAACAAGGATGTGGATTTCTTGTGATGTCTCTCTTCTGTTGTTGTCACTTTACCTGCTGTATTAAAAAGATTTCTCACGGCTAAAGAAGTGTCATTAATCACCTTTTGCAAACACCTCATAGGATGCCTTGTTTGAGGGTGTGGCATAGCTGGAGGAGAGGGTACAGCTGGAGGTCTTTTACTCCTGGCTGGTTCTAGGTCTTCAGCTTGGAGCATTTTACATCTCTGCCCTGGGAACCAGTGCTAGGGCAGACTAACACATTGCTTCCCTGGCCTTGTACCAAGACTCAGGATCATCTTATGCACTTGATTGAGTGATATGAACACGGCCTTCTGCACTGCAATAAATCATGTCCTCAGCAAGCGCTCGGCGGTACCACTCTGCTGAATGGAGTGGGTAAATGTGAACTTCACAAGCTGATAGGTCTGAGATCTGATTTCAGACCCTGACTGAGGTCAGTGGGGATTTTTTTCTGCTCGTTTTACCAGAGCAAGGACTTGAAACTGGTGCTGTAGTTTTGAGCAGGTAGAGGGGCAGCAAGGCCTCAGCTGACCAAAGGTCTCCAAGTTCAGTTGCCTGAGGTGGAGTTTGGACAAGGTAGCTACAACAGTGAAATTAAGGTTCTTCTGTTACTTTGGCTACGAAACATCCTTACTAAGGCATAGAAATCCTTGGGGGGAAAAAAACCAGCAATGTGTCTGCTGTCTTTGCACTTGCTTTCTACCAAAGAGGGAGTCAGCCAAGCCCAGAGTTCATTCTGTCTTGGCCAATAGTTAATAATAACCCTGCAACAGCTTTTTTTTTTTTTTTTTTNCTGGATAAAATTAGAAATCTCTTCCTGAAAGGCAGAGCTGAGTTTACAAAGTTACAGCTCCATGGACCTCCTGTGGCAGCTGGGGAATCCCAGCTGCTCTTTGAATGGTGCATAGATGGCAACAAACCCTACATGTGTTGCATCTCTGGCTTATACAATCCTCCCCATCATGCTGCCTTCAAGTTACAGTAATTTAAAGGAAACTGATGGAGTGATTCCTAATTTCACCTTTCTTTTCTCCAAGATAGACTTTTCCCTGCTGTAGTGGGCAAGCCTTTCATGGGGTGTTGACGGGTAAGGGGTTGTCAGGGGTTATATGTGTGAGCATTGAATGGATCAGATCACATGAGAGCAAATGAACACAGGCTTGGGAAAGACTTCTAGTGGGCTTCTTTGAGCACACCTTTGAGCCTACATACCTGCTGGATAGGGTGCTTTCCAGATGCAGATATTCAGGCACAATTTTTCCTTTGAGGCTGTTCCTCACCCCCTAGTTATGCCTCTTCTCAGGAACTTCTGCATGACTCTGCTCCACTCTGACCATCCTTCCTTGAGGAAACATGATGAAGTGTTGCCCATGTTTTGAGGGAGCCTATGCCTCATGCTGGTTTGTAAATGGAAGTGGATTTTTTTCGTGGCTGGATCACTCAAGAGACTCAGAGTCCGTGAAAGAGACTATCAGCAAGGGCCAGTGCTGGGTGAAGCTATTTGTGGTAAACTGACCTTTATTCCCATGTCTTCTGTGTACAGTTGTGATAAAGGCACAACTGGATGTGACTGAGCTGCTGTGACAGACCAGATGTCCCCTTCAGTGGAGTCCATCACTGTGTGCTTCCACATCTTTCTCACCAGTGAAGCTGAACAAGTGAGCTCAAACCACCATGACGCAAGATGGAAAATAGTCGCCAGGAGCTGCTTACACCAAGATAATTCCCATTTGATTATATCCCAGCACTCTTGGTTAACACAAACTCTGAGCTGGTGACTTATGTGTGCTATTTGGATTTTGCTGGCATCTAAAATGATCCACTGAGGTCAGTAGAGATGATGTGCACCAACTCAGTATAATGCCTAGTACTTTCTGCATAGCATTACCATTTATATCCCCTCTAGAAGGGCTGGAGAAAGCACAGGTTGCCTTCATAATGAGGTATTAAAAATATCCCCAAACAAAACAGTATGTGTTTGAGAGCCCCAAAGTTCTGTCTGTTGGTTTTAAAAGTCATTCTGGACCCTTATGTAACAGTGTAATTAGTTGATACCATAAACTTATTATGTACCTGCTGGAACACAAGAGCTCCTTTGAAGCAATTCAAATCTATTGTGTAATTAGACAGTTAGGCCACATGCCATACTTGGGAGGTTGTGCAAGGGGAGAAAGCTTTCTATTTCTGAGCGACTGAGAACCTTGGTGGCTATGGACATTTTTTCCCGTTGCAGCTCTGCAATTTAGAAAATGCAGAACTCTTAAATATGTCACTTGTTGGCTGAGTTATGCACCCCAGGAATCTCTGAGGGGGTCTGCAACATACTAGCAATAAAGAGATTTCCTTGGACAGTGCAGAGCTGTTCTGCATGCTGTCAAATATGATGGGACCTGGCACCTCCAGCTGCAATGGAAGGGAAGCAGAAGTCAAATAACTGCTTAAGAGTGTCTGAAACAATTTGCTTGCATCAGTTTCAGGGCTTTTTGCAAGCACCTCAGAATCATTGCAGATGGATTTTTCCTTTCCTCTTACAAAAACGTCTCTCTGTGTGTGTGTGTGTGTGGTGGATGGAGCAGCCCTGTGCATGACATGCAAGATTATATCATCTCAGCTTCTATAGAGTGTCTAGTGTTAGTTCAGCATTGTCTGACTACAGGTGGAAACAACATGTTGGGAATTTGGGTAGGTCTGTGCTAAAATATCTGAAGTGCTAGAAGGAAAGCTTGCTAAAAAAATTCAACCCTCAACACCAGCACTGTCGCCTCCAACTGTGCTGAAGAGAGCACCTAGATAAGGATGTTTGGTGATTCCACAACTTCTTTTGGTGGACTGGACAGTGTTATGTTTGCAGTTGCACTTAATGATCTCAAAGGTCTTTTCCAACCTAAATGATTCTCTGATTCTATGTGCTGGTTGCTTGCTAGTACTGTGTAGTTTGCAGTGTGCAGTTTGTGAAGAAAAATTGCTGGATTAAAAGCAATTTTGGTGGGCCCTAGCTGTGGTAATAAATAAGAAGAGAATCAAATGGTTCTTGGTTTTAGTAATGGACCTTAAGAGGCTTCCAAAATAGGATCTTCAGAGCTCAGAACCAGAACCTGCACAGCCTGAGCTTGGGGTGGTTCGTTCAAATGTGTCCAAACTCTGCCCTGGACTTAGAATCATAGTATCATAGAATGGTAAGGTTGGAAGGAACCTCAAAGGTTGCCACAACCTCCCTGGGCAACTTGTGACAGTGTCTCACCACCCTCACTGCAAAGAACTTCCTCCTGACATCCAGTTTAAATCTATCCTCTTCCAGTTCAAACCCATTGCCCCTTGTCCTGCCATTGCAAGACCTTGTAAACAGTACCTCCCCAGCCTTTCTGTAGGCCCCCTTCAGATACTGGAGGGCTACTCCAAGGTCTCCTGGAAGCCTTCTCTTCTCCAGGCTGAAGAGCCCCAACTCTCTCAGCCTGTCCTCATAGGAGAGCTGCTGCAGCCCTCTGATGATCTCTGTGACCTCCTCTGAACCTGCTCCAACCCTTCAATGTCCTTCCTGTGCTGGAGGCTCCAGAAATGCACACAGTACTCCAGATGGGGTCTGAGGAGAGCAGAGTACAGGGGCAGAATTCCCTCTCTTGCCCTGCTGGCCATGCTGCTCTTGATGCTGCCCAGGACTTGGTTGCTGTCTGGGTTGTGCATGTGCACTGCAGGCTCATGTTGAGCTTTTCATCAACCCAGACTTGGTCTCCTCAGCAATCATTATGTGGAAGTCTGATTCAGAATGTTAATCTTCCTATCTAAAATGGATATCAAAGTAGAAGAAAGTGTGATGTTCTTTGCAGGGATGTGTTTCCCCCATTGTCTCTAGTGGGTGTCCCATGTGAGGTGTTCAGAAAGACATCATCACACATGTCTTTACCTAAGTGAAACCTATCCCAGCCTGTTTTCCTCCTCAGTGGTTTCAGGGGATCCAGTTCTGTCATTGTAAGTGAACACAAACACAACAATTCTTCAAATTTTCCTTTGTGAAGGAGAAATTTGTTCTCATTTCCCAAGAAATCTGGGCTTGAGCAATGATTGCAATGAGCAATGATTTCGTAGCTGAGATCTGTATCAAACTGCTGCCCTTTTGGATTACATCAGACCTAGTGTGAGGCACATCCAGATTTTGAGCAGAAGGCCCTGATCTGCAATGCTCACCTTCCAGAAGAGTCTGTTCAGTTGCAGAAGTTTTGCAGATCTCAGAGTCTGAATTTGGTGTAGGACTGACTGGAACATACCTGCTTCTGGGGCAGTGAAAAGAGACCCAAAGGAGTTAAGCCATTTTATGTTTTGGTGGAAGGATTTTGAGGACCTACTGCAGAAGAGTCCTGAAAATCAATCTCTTGTGCTCATTCCCTGTTTGGAGCCTTGTTCAAATTCTAAATCAAGGGGATTGTTTCCCTTGACATTAGTGCTTTGGTGGGATGAATCTTCGGTCTTGATGAGGTCTGCCAGCTCAATCGTCCCTCATCACACTGCACAGAAATGTCAGATTTTAATGATCTGGCTTCCCTTTGGAGGCTGTGCTTGTGCAACTCCTTGGCTGAACATCTCTGAAGATGTGCTCTATGTCCTCATTTCTTCATTATCAGGGCATTAGAGGAAACAGGTCACATTTTGCAGAGTACTTTTAAGAATATATTTGCATATAAGCGCTGGGGGTGGCATTCTGGTGTTGGTATAAATCCTGAGCTAGTTCATTAAAGATCACACATTAAAACCACACCGTTTGTGAAGCTGAACCCTTCTGAACAGAGACTACAAAAGGACCATTACTGGGGTCTTGGGAAACAAGAAACATCAACAAAAAATCATCTGGGAACGCTAAAAAATATTGCAGCAAATTCTCCACATCCAGGATTAGTTTTCCTTATGAAAAGCTACATTTTTTGTTAACTTGTGCTTGAGCACAAATCTTTCTGTTAAGGAAAACTCTGCGAATCACTTGTGAAGAAATGTGACCTACCTAACAGACTGGAACATGACATGACATATATACATATTCATAAACACCTACAGATGTATACATAGAGTCTCCATGAAAAAAAGATGTTAGTGGAGAGATGATACAGCTGCTTTTTTCCCCCAACTCTCCTCCTGCCCAGTCAGAATTACCGAAGGATTTTCCTCATTATCTCCTGCTGAATTGCCACTGCAAGAGGGACTTGAAGTTGAAGTCAAGCAAGAGGTTGAAGTCTCCCCATTTTGGTAGCCCTGTGGGGACCTGTGGTGTTTTTCTTGAAGCTGTTACAAGGTTTTCTGCTGCCCAGCAAGTAGTGCTTGCAACATTCAGAGCATCTCCAAGCCACCTGAGGTTTGTGATGTAGGAAATCCCTATAAACAGACACAGACTGAAGCTATCAGAGCTCTAAAAGTGCTCGATTCTGACTTTGAGTGCATACAGGAAGGGAAAGGAAACGTTAAAAAAGGTTTTAAAGAAGTGAACACTGACAAAAAAATTACAATCTTGGGGTTTCTCCTGCTCTTACAATCTCCCAACAATGCTGTCCCCATACATTTCTGTGGAGGGCAAAGCACCCTGTGTGAGTGTGTGTCCAGGGGTTATTGCAATGGATTTCACAAGGTGCTGAACATGTGGACGTTTTCATACCGAGGGTGGTTCCTGTGAGAACAAGAAGGAGCCAAGATCCTGCTCCCTGATGCCTTTGGCTCACTGTAGACACCAGGAGTGCTGTTCAAAATCTAAAGTGGAAGGAGTCAAGAGGATGGGGCCAGGCTCTTTTCGCTGGTGCTCAGTGACAGGACAGGGGGGAATAGGCACAAATGAGAACACCGAAGGTTCCCCCTGTACATAAGTGTTGTGGTTTTTAAAGGGCCAACAGAAATGAAGCTCTCAAATGTCGGAGCGGGTCCAGAGGAGGCCACAAAGGTGATCAGAGGGCTGCAGCAGCTCTGCAGAGTCAGCAGCTCTGAGGGCAGACTGAGAGAGTTGGGGTTCTGCAGCCTGGAGAAGAGAAGGCTTCGAGGAGACCTGATAGTAGCCTTCCATTATCTGAAGGGGGCCTACAGGAAGGCTGGGGAGGGATTATTTACAAGATCTTGCAATGACAGGACAAGGGGCAATGGGTTTAAACTGGCAGAGGATAGATTCAAACTGGATGTCAGGAGGAAGTTCTTTGCAGTGAGGGTGGTGAGACACTGGCACAGGTTGCCCAGGGAGGTGGCTGCTCAACCCAAAACTAAATCTACAATCCCCAGTGCTCCAATTCTCCCCACCATGCCTATGCCATCCTTAGACCTACACACAGCCTCTAGAGGCCCCAGAACAGGTGTGCTGCTTACATGTCTGCCTGATAAAGCAGCTCCTGCCTGACACAGGGTTGGAGTGGGGGGAGAGGAGAACAAGCTGGCCTCATCCTGAGTTTAGAAAGAGATAGCAGAATTATGGGATTAGATAACAATTTTCTAGTCCCTAGAGGATTTTTTTTAACCCTACAGTTCCCAATATGGGACAGTAAGGAAAACTTCCCTGTGAGGGAGCACTGAAACAGGCTACCCAGAGAGGTTGTAGAGTCTCCTTCTCTGCAGAGATTCCAGACCTAACTGGACACCTGGCAACCTTCTGTGAGTGACCCTGCTTTAGCAGGGAGGTTGTACTAGATGATCTCCAGAGTCCCTTCCAACTCTCACCCTCACTGTGATTCAGTGAGTTTTTGTTTCTCCTGCAGGATGGATCTGTGTGAATCCCCTGAGCTTTGAGATTCATCTACAGTTTTCCCCTTTGTGAGTGTCACCAGTATGACATCCTTGGGAAGAGATTTTCCCCTCAGCAATGGTGCTGCTCAGTTTCCCACTACATTCCTTCCTTGACCAGCTGAGCAGGCATTAAGACAAAACTTGGCCAGGGTGCCCCACTCAGCTGTGTTCCCTTCATGGCAGGGGTGGCTGTCAGCTCTGCAGGGCCTGGCTGGGACCCAGCTGAAGGATCAGAGAGCAGCCATGGGCTTCCTCAAGACCCATTGAGTTGCTGTGCCAAGCAAATCTCAGATCAGCAGAAAAACTGGCCCGTGACATAGGCTTCATAGTGCTGATGCCAGCTGAAATGCAGCCATTAAGCTGCTTGCTTCTTGTTTGCCCAACATCCCCTGTAAAGCTGGAGAATGCTGTTAGAAAGCTGAAGCATTGCAATGCTTCATCTTCTACCCACTTCTGCTGTCAGCCTCTAACTTGAAGCCTTAGTATCTGAGGACAGATACAAATGCTTGGTTTCTATAGAGCCAGGCAGCTGACGCAGGCTCCTTTGTGCTTCAATGACATGGAGATCAGAGGATGGAGATTTTGTCTCTGGGCTGAAGAGGATTCTGCTGGTGGTGTTGCTGCTGGCTCACTGTTGTGCAGAGCAGTGAGGTTGGTGGGTTGCTGAAGCATGTGGATGACATACTGATGCTCACCTGAGGCACAGATCCAGCCTGATGTTCCATCACTATGTACCCAGAATTCAAGAGCATGTATGTGCTTAGCTATGTCTCCAGTAATATTAAGAAATATTTATTATTATTATTAATTATTATCTTATTTGTACTAGTTTACTATTACTGTTGGGATTGTGACATCCCCTCTGAACCCATTACCAATACAGGCAAAAGGCAATTCTTCCCCAAGAAAGAATGTTTCTGTACTCAGATTGTATGTTGAGAGGTGAGAAAACACAAGGTGACCGTAGCCACAGAGATAGACATGGGATAGGCTTCCAACCAGAGATGGGAAGCTCTTCACCATCTATAATCTAGTGGCTTCAGAGGTACTTTCTCTGCAGGGCTGAGGTTTAAATCTGTGTTGAGACATCACATTATTGTATTTAGTCCATGTTTATTCAAACTCCCAAACACCACGATTAATTTTCTCCAGCAACATATCTCTGCTGAATAGGTGCTTGGCTTCTGCAGTCTTCTTTTGGGCGACAGTGGCTGGGTTTTGTCATCGGTTTATTCAGCCGGATCAGCTCAGCAGTCCCTGTGCTGTTACAGTGGCCATGATCTTTCCATCTGTTCTAATTTTTTCTTTCATGGTAAGCTTTCCTTGCCTTAAAAGGAGATAATCTTCCTCACTGATATATCTTCTTCCCTTGCTCCTTGCTGCAGTTTTCATCAACTGATGGCACATCTGTATTCCTAGGAAACTAAGCTCTCCTTAACATCTAATTTCTCTCTGTCTCCTGCTCTGCAGGCAGTGATGTATCTTTGCCAATTTATGGAAGAATTAGCTAGGGATGAGGATCTGTGTACACTTGAGACTTTCCTCCCCAACACCCACCATTAATAATGAGCATGTCCTTTATGACCTAAGTCTTGTTTTAAGAGAATGTGAAGTATTGCTTTTTTTTTTTTTTTTTTTTTCCTTGATGATCTGTAATCCTTGCAGCCATGCAATTGTTACCTGGAACGTTTCCAAGTGTTTTGGAGCAAGGCACTGGAATACATCACAAATGAACCAGTTTTGCTTGTCTAAGTTTTCTCCCTGGGGATTTGGGAGGGACAGCAGGGGAGGAGAGGGATGAATATGTATTAGTTTTTAATCAAAGGAAGTGCTCTCTGTCACCAGACAGGCTACTGTCTGTATCTGATCGAAGAGAGACATCAAGGTCTCTGGTTCTTTGCTGTGCTGTAGCATGTGCCCCTCCAAGCATGCAAATGGCATGTAAAGCCCTCCAAGAGATATCTGTCTCTCTTTGGGTTTCATTCCACTCAGATTTTCCTGACCACATCGACCCAGGGTTCATCTGGAGAAAATGGTCACTGAATGAGTGAAGATTAACAATGAAATGTGTGTACAATGATCCTGAGAGACAATGAGTTGTGCTTTGGAGAAGTTTGTGTGCATCCAGGCAGTCTGTATACTAACTGAGAACTCAGGGTATCCTGGATAACCTATCCAGGTGTATTGAGCAGGGAAAAGGAATCCCTCTCAAGCAGAAAGGAGAGCAGACAAGATATAAATCAGCAGAGACAACGAGCTACAGAACAGAGTTCTGCATCCTGAGCCAGGAAGCAGGGAAGCTGATGAGTGGTTTACAGACATTGCTGCCAGCCTTAGTTCATCTCCCTTAGTGTGGCAGCCCCTGGTTCTGTAGGTTTGCCATAGTGAGATATGCCTGCCAGGAATGGGTTGCAATTCCACTGGAGGTATGCCATCCCTTTACATTGCAGTATATCAGATGAAAGGTGTGAGGAATGTATGCAGACAAAGTCCTGGGCATCAGGGTAAGACCCCAATGACCTGAATACAAAAAAAGGTTATTGCTTTTTCTATTTCCCAAAGCACACTTCTGTTAGCACTTCATCCCGCCTTTAGAAAGTGTCCATGCTGGACTTAGGTTATCTCCTAACCAGAACAGACTGAGGATACTGAGAGAGCAAAGCATCATTCAGTGTGTACCCAAACCGTGAATATTTGATACAAACAAAGCCAAGATTCCATTGAAAACCAGAACACAAACCGGTCCAGGCACTTCAGTGACAATTAACAGAGCACAGTACCACTGTCCCTGAACACTAAGATTTTTGGGCTTGCATCAGTATATGGACAGGCCTGCAGATGTCCTACAGAGACCAGGAGTGTGGTAAGTGCATCACTGCAGAGCTAAGAACAGCAGGGTCAGATGTCTTGAGAGCCATCACAGGGCAGCAATAAAGTATCTGCAATTCTGTGCTTTGCATTACAGCATGTGGTGGGATTCTACCCAAATCCATTCTCTGTGACAAAGCAGGGTGAAATCACATCCTTGGCACTATGAGGGCAGGGAATGTCAAAGCAAATTGGTAATTAATGGTACATGATAAAAATTAAAGTAGAGGTTTCAGCATCCTTGTCTTGTTGGCACAGAGTACGGTGTTGCTGCTGTTTGGGATAAAGATTGGGCAGTAGACAGTGTGTTGGAATTTCCCTGGTACATGCTGAAGCATCTCACTCAGACAAGCAACTGATTGGGGATTACAATCAAAGGCCCATCAGCACGTTGTGGGAGAGGTCAAGCTCCTAAGGCATGAAGAACAGGGTCCATGACCTGTCTGTCAGCCCAAAGATACCCTAGAGCTCTGCTGTCTTGGTGGCTGTTTGAGGGACCTCTTGCATATAGCCATACCAGACAGCCTCTTTCCACACTGTCTGCTGCTAACTGGCATTTGAGTCCTGCCTCATCCTTCTCCTGCTGCCTTTCCCCACTGCTGCTACTCCTTAAAACAGCTGTCACCATGATGCCTTCTGCAGAGCCACACCACGGCTCATCCATCTCCTGCCAGTACCACTGTCTGACAGCGCTGACTAAACAGCAGCTTCCAACCTCCTAACAAGGTCATAGAGAACAAGAATTTTCTGAATCATGGAAAAAAATATCAGGCCCTCCTGCCCTACCACCATCTTTTACTCTCTTCTCTCATCTTGTGCTTTTCCAGGGGAATTCAGGGGCCTTTGCTGTGCTGCCAAGACACTGATGTAGCAAAGAAATGGAAAAAGTCCGGGTGTTCACATGAACTGGTGGTACTATTTGCAGTTTCCAGGACCCAAGGCTTCCCAGGAAAGAGCTTCAGCCTTCTAAAATTTGGGATGGCTCTCTGTTAGGAAGCTGCAAGGCTGATGCTGTCAGTGGAGGGTATTTTCCCTGTCTGAAACACAGAATGCTCCCATGGTCAGCACAGCTCCTGTTGCACCCAGGCACCTTCAGATGGTCGCTGCACCTTCCTACTTTCTGGTTAATTCAAGCTACGAGATTCCTGCCTTTGTGCTGGGATTTCTGAAGCTCACAGTTTGGGAGAAAGCAACACGTCCACGGTAGTATTGGTGACACAAGATGTGTCACCTGCAAGATGCTCAGTGGCGAAGAGATGGCTTTTTGAGATCCTGTCCCCTAGGAGGCAGAGGTCTTGATCAAAGCACAGCAGTGTGTCATCCATCTGGGCCGGGTGCCAGCTCCCTCAGCAGAGCCCTTTGATACTTGTTCTAGATAATCGGAGATTATCAGGCATTTAGGAAAGGCTTTTACCTCCTGTTTGACTGGAGGGCTGAAGCTCAGGTGTGAAATGTCAGACATGGGTGCTAAGCAATTTAAGAAGCTGCTGTAAAACAAGCTGGGGTTTACTGCTGCATTTCCTCTATGCACCCTCTGATGGAACAGTGTGACTCAGGGGGCTTTTGTGGCCTTCTAGGCTCTGCCTTGTTTCCTAAACACTTAACTACATTCTTTGGACCTTCTTGATAAGGTTGTTTTGACTTTCAAATGTTTCAGCCCAAACCTTTTCCTAAGTAAATATAAGCTTTCCTTGGCAGTCCCTTGGGAAAAAAAATAGAATGTATATTTTGATGCAGTATTTTGACTACTTCAGTCTTCTAAGAGGATAATTTGGACTGGGACAAATTGGTGATGCAAAATGTCTGAGAATAAGCCCATGCAAATGCTGCAAAATGCTTGATGCTTCAGAGAATGATGGTCCCTCCAAGTGACCCACAGATAGCAGTGCATCTTCTGAGTGGTGCAAAAGGCATCAGGAATGCAGGACATATATGGATAGCAGGGTGTTAATTCTGCACAGGAGATGTGCAAATGCATCCTCATGATGACGAAGTAGCATCGGGTCAGTCAGGGTAGAAGTGAAACAGGGCAGAGCTGGAGCACTATAACATCTCTCTTTTCCGTCTGAGCCTCCTCTGTGAGTAGTCTGACACTAGTCCAACAGAAGCACACCCAGGACAGCACTGAGCAGCCCAAACCAGGTTTTTATATGGCCTGACCACCAACATTTCGTCACTTGTCATCTACCCTGGTGCGACTGTTCGTGCTTTGTCGCTGGCACAGTAGCTGCAGTGGTGGCCACAGCAGGGAAGTGTTAATGAAAATGATTGATCCTAGGCAGGGGAGGACTCGAGGTAGATGTATGAGGGCACTGAGTGTGGCATCAGAAGGAACATTTACAAGAAGTCTTGTTTTCACTGCAAGGCTTCTGTCCTCTCAGCCCACAGCTGGATGGTGGCAATGGGGCTTCCCAGTGGTAGGGTTTGGTAGTGGTGGATTTAAGCATGAACATTGCTCTTTCCCAGATGGAGGACTGGAGAAATGCTATGATCCTATTATGCAAGGACATGGCTAGTGTATGAAAGATCTGGGCACCAGTTCTCTTCATTCTTCACTCCTCCACGCAATGAATTGGTCACCTTGGTGGAAAGGTAAATGCAGCCTAGGAGTGTACTGAGATGTATCTGAGAAACAGTGCCAGTGAGAGGCCTTGGTTCTTCAGCTGGAACATGAAGGTGGAGATCACAAGGAGTCAGGCACCAAAGTCCATGGCTTTCCTTGAACGCTGGTGTCCACTGGTGAGATGGTTTCCAGCACTGGTGGTGAATGAGCCTGCCTGTGAAGTGACTGATGTCATTTACAACGCTGAACGTCCCTTGAAGGGATGACAAAACCTTATGTACATCACATGGTGCTACTCAGGCACCCTTCAGTCAGGAAAGGCAGGTGATTTATCACACCTGGGGGCCATACCTGCTTTCCTGCACCTTGGTTATTTCTCACTGCCTATCTTCAGGAGGAAAGTCCTGTAGCCTCTGCAGCCCACATGTGCTTCTGGATGGAACCTGCTGGCTGTGTAACTTCCCAATGTCGAGGGGCAAGAGGCCAAGGGGACACATATACTTGATTCAGCACAGGTCTTATGCTTGAAACTGTAACGACCAGGCCTTATCAGCCCTGACACTGAAGTCTTACCGTGAACCTGATCTCTGAGCAGATCTTACCCATAAGGAAAATACTACTCACCTCGCAGGCTGCTTGATCTGTGTCCTAAGGAACCCAGAAGTGTCCTCACCCAGAAGTGATGGTGTTTTCATTGCCGCCTTGCAATAGCTTTTGGGAGGAAAGTTAATAAAAAGGCTTTTTTTTTTTTTTTCCCCTCCTTCTCCTTTTTTGTTCTGACAAGCAGTTCTAAACTCCCAAGCTCAAAGGGGCTTTATGGGTAAAACGAAAATTACCTTAGAAAATGTCAGCTTAGGTAGAACTGTTTTAGTACTTTTGAAAACAAAAAGCTTAAAAACATAGGGTTTTCCCCTTCTCTTTCCTCCCTGCTTTCTTCCAAATACAGGTGGGCAGGAGAGGGAGGAAAATGGAACATTTTCTCTTCTCATTTTCTCTTAAAAAAAAAAAAAAGTCTTTTTTTCTTGGTTATTTTGTTCAGATATTTTTCCATGGAAAAAACCTTTCTTTTTTTTCAAACAGTTTCAGTTGTTGTTATTTTATAATTATAGTCCAAAGTCTGAGAACTAGGGCAGAGGAGTCAGCAAACAGAGAGAGCACCACGGTGTAGACAATGCATGGCATGAGCATATTATGGGACTTTACAACTGTCCTGTCTCAGACATGAGGTACATGGGGCTTGTTCCAGTGTAGCACCAGTCCTTTCTTTCTTTCTTTCTTGATTTATTTATTTAGCATCCTTCCAGTTTTACACTATTTTGCTGAAAGATGTGGGGGAAAAAATCATATCAGTGCCATGGGGATGGATCTAATTAGAGTGTGCAAAAGAGGTTGCCTCCTGAAAGGAGGATGGATTCATTGACCTGTGGTGGAGAGTTATTCTTTTAGGCTTTGCTTTCACATTTCTCCTCTTGTGACATGAATTATTTGGCCATCAGCATGTGCAGGGAGGAGGGCAGAGCTCCTACACTAGCCTATGTGACTTGAATCCAAAAGGCTGTGAGCAACCAGCCAGCTTCACTCTTCTTTAGCAAGCAAGCTGTTCATGTGAGCTTCAGCTCTCGTGGTGTCTTCCTATGGCTTTGTGTCTTGTGCAGGGAGTATCAGGCATATCATGAGGTATCAGTTTTGAAACATGGTCTCATCCAAGTGGCATCACTGTTCTCTCCTGGTGCCTCTGGGTTTGTGCTGCAGGTGTAGAGATAAAGCCTCACTTCTCTCCCTGATCACCCACATTCGTGAGTTGATCAAAACTTAATCTCTTTGAGGACTCACAGTCAGAAGTACAAAATTACTTTACAGGTTTGGAAGATTTTTGGAAAAGTCAGGACTGAGATGTGCACAGACAGACACCGTGGTCACAAAAGCCTCATTCACATGGAGAATTAAACTAAAACACTTCCTAATGCTGCAGTGAAACCTTCAAAAAGGTCTTGGAGATAGATTCAAAAGGGCAGATCAACAATTGCTGGCTTGATCATGCCACACTTGGAGTCTTTCTCAAACTTGTCTTGGGTCCTCTCCTTTTGCTGAAGAGATTTCTCTGCAAATGATGCTGTTTCTGAGAAGAATCTATTGTGTTGGTGTGCAGTGCCTGCAGCTTGGCTCACCATGTGAACACTGAGCTGATCTTCTGCCAAGACTCTCCTCACAGCCTTGACCGGTTGCCTTTCTACCGTAAGAAAATCCCAGACACTTAGGACACTGGGAGCAAAACCACGCTCTGTCAGGGGAGAGATGTGAAATATGTGCTGGACAAGATATGCTGTTGTGTCTTTTGTTAACTTTCCTTTGTTGTTGTTTTTGAAAAAAAATATCTGCAGCAGGCAAAATGACAAATTTCTGACTATTTCTACGTCTGCTAATTCAAACTTCTGAGTGGACTTGCTCTTCATGTTCTAAAAAAGCTAAGGCAAAATTCACTGTTGCATAAAGGATTTTTAGCTCTTCCTCCTCATCTTCAGGAAAACTCCCAGACAACTGGGCAAAAAAAAGTTGTTTCTCCACTTTCCCACTGGTTTGAATAAAAGACTTAAATATTTGTGGGAACATGGACACTGGCACAGACACCTGTGTGAAGAATGCTCAGTCACTGGAGTGGATGGTGGTGTTCTATTTACTGGTCAGAGGCCTTTTCCAACTAAGTTGGATTTGGGGGCTGCAGAAGGGTAAGTGCTTTCTCTCGTTATGGCAATGAGTCCAGCTGAGAGGCTAAAGCTTTGGGAGTCACTAGCAGCTGTTACCAGGTACATCTTAAGGAGATTTCTTATTAAGAGACTTCCTGATTAATGCTGACATTTCCATTTCTCCTGCAAAAAAAGTTTGAGTTCAGTCCCAGGGTACAAGGAATGAGAGTGGACTTCAGGTTTTGCCCTGCAGGCAACGTTGCTGGCACCAGGTGAGCGATGGGGAGAGGTAGATGACATTTGGTGTGAAACCAGCCCCCCTGTAGCTACCTGCCTCCGACCTGCCTGTCTCGAACCAGACAGCAGTTAAGCACTCCAGATGGGGCCCTGTTAGCGTAACGGGCTTAGCTTGGCCGGCTTCAGCCTGCTCCTTTCTTCTAACCCAACCAACCTTACCAAACAGCCATCGCTTCCTTTGAACATCAAAGGTCTTCATTAAAACCTGTCAACCGCAGGGCTGTGCTTCCCTGTCGGGCGTCGATGTACAACAACGAACGCTGGGGGATCCCCAGCCTGTGGGGGGAGGTCAGCCTGGTTTCAGCGGGGGGAGCTATTCAAGTCATGCCACTTTCAATTTGAGATGTGCCCTTGGAGCCAGCGAGGCGGAAGGGGAGCTCCTACCAAGCCTGCGAGGCAGGTGCTGCAGCTGTAGGATCCCTGTGCTGGCAAAAGGGAGCTGCTGGATGAAACAGGCTCCATGTGTGAAAAGGCAGCCTTTCCCCCCTGGATTGGTGGCGTATCCCCACATGAGGAAGTGGTCTTCAGCCTTTGTCAGCTTTGCTTAGATCAGTCATGTCTCACTGGGTCTTCTGATGGATGGAAATGGGCATGACCCATCGCAACAGCTCCCCATCAGCCTCGGGGTGCATCTGCAGAGATTTCACTTTAGGAGGTCACGTGCTGAACTCTGCACTAAGACACAGGAGGTTTGTCTTACCCTCAGGAAGGCTCCCCAGCTAATGTAGGACATTCCCAGGCAGCTGATTGTCACAGCAGCTTGCACAGGGCACTGCATGAAGGAATGGTTGCAGTGACCAACCATCCTTCCCTCTCCTCATCTGTGTTTTAGGACCGCTGTAGCAGCGCCTGTACACCATTATAGATGCTGTTGTGGAACTTTGCTCTCTGCAGGCATGTGTATGTGGGAGGAAAGGTGGAGAAAGGCTGAAATCCTCTCTTGAAGCTGCTGGAAGCACTATGAAGATCCAGTCGGTATCACCGTTGGGCAGTGCAAGACACGTCTACTGAAAGCTCCACAGCATTTCATCTTCTTCAGCTGGTACTGACAAACAACTTGTGTCATGGTGGACTTCTCCAGGTCAAATTGACAAGACTGACTCCTGCAGAAGCTGCAGGGATGGTCAGCACTGGCTGTGAGCATAGAGAAGGTCTTGAGCAGTTTAAGGACAGTACCTGCACAGGGATGTATCACCCACTTGGCAGTAGGCTGTGCTGACATGGGGACAACTGAGAATAGGATCTGAATGCCTTGGCTGTTCCCTGAGACAAAACCAAAGATGGCTTTCCCCCATTGTGTGTTTAATCAAGAAAGATGAACTCTTCACATGATGTGCTCCTTCCATGCAAACATGCTCCCTACAAGAGGTCTGTGGTGCCAGATGCTGATTTTGATACATGTGCAGGAGAATCCTAACTTTAACACAGGTCTCTTTTTTTTTCTACCTTGCTGCAGGAAACACTTTCAACTGTGAGGCAAGTAATGTACCATGTTACAGCCACAATAATGTTTAATGGTTGTGTCCTGTGGCTGAGGTTAATGACTAGTTAGAGAAGTTTTTCCACTAAGGAATAAAAAAATATAAAATAAAGCTGGCAAGGAGCAGGAACGAGGATAATGACTGTTGCTGGCCGTTGTAGACCCTGACCCTCAGTCCCAAGGAAGTGGATGTTGTAAAAGCCAACCCAGCAAGCCCTTCCCAGGGTATTGATTTTGTGGAGTCTTTGGAAGTGTGAAAGCTGTGTGAAAGGAGCATGCTGCAGATGGGTAAGCATCTTCTCCTGCAGATAGACCTGAATATAATTTTTTAGTGTCCCACAAGCACACAGAGGCTCCCAAACTGAAACAAACCACTTCAAGAACCACACAGTGATGCTAACCCAGGCACCTTTGGTTGGTCAAGTTTCTTAGCCGCAACATGTTGCACACCCTTCAGCAAGGCTTGGCAAGCTCAGGTCTCAAAGCATGCTTAGCTGCAATGGTTCAGACAGGTTGTCCCCATGTGTCTGTGGCTGCAGGCTCCAGACCAGCCCTGCACCAGTCTGTTCTTGTAAAGCCTCATCTTTCCTGCAGTTCCTTTTTCCAGCTGAACTGGGATTTTGTGACTGGACTCTGTTTATCTGTCTGTTGGTTGCATGTTTGCATCTCCTCTGCTCCTTTTCAACCTTTTTTTCCCTCAGATGTTACTAACGTTGCTTTCTTTCCCCCTTCCTCTCTTTTCAATTATTTGCTGCATGAAAAAAAGAGCCTTGCTGTGCCTGCATGAGTAATAAATGAGAGCCAAGGGAGAAGCCAGGGCTCATCCATGAACCCAGGTCTCTGCCTTCCCAAGCCTGGACCTGTGCCCAGCATACCAGCTGCGGGATGCCACTCTCTCAGATGCTGCCAGATGTGACAACCTCTTCATCATGGCTGCTCTGCTGTGACAGACACAGTGTTGGTCTTCACAGTGGGGAGGAAGAGCTGGGGAAGGGATAAGTTACTTTTGCTCATTTGTAGGCTTACTGACTGAGGACAGCTCTTGGGTGTATGTTGCCCAGTTTTGGGGTTCCACAGACTTGGAAACAAAAGACAAAGGGTCTAGCATGATGAAAGAGGAGGATGCCAAGAAAGGAAACTGTGGTGGTTCTTCCCTTTAATTCTCTGCTGGATCTCTGAGCAAAAATTAAATCTGAAGTGCCTGGCCCTGAGGTTCAGGCAACTTTTCTACAGAGCATTCCTAGGGAGAAACAGCAGACAAACCATGGACTGGAGGAGACAATTTCCTTGCTATCTGACTTCTCACACTAGATCCTCTATGAGATGGAGAAAAGGCATTGGGCCTGGTTGGGACCCTCCTTTCATGGCACTGTGTGACCTGGCCTTTTTGCAATGTTTCATGAAGCCCTTACGAAGGCCAGGGATGACCTGTCCCTGGCGTGACACTACCATCTTGCAGGGACTGAGAAAGGACAGCAGGTTTTGTGGGTGTGAAGTCCTGAGCAGGAAATCAGTGCTCTGTACTCTCTCACAGAGGATCTGAGCTCAGCATCCATCCCTGATGCAGGCACACAGGTTAGCTCACGTGACTCACCTGGCAAGTTTGCACCACCCTGCTTTGAAGTTTTCCCGTGAGGGCAACCACCCTAGAATCAGCAGAACAAACAACATAGACCATAGATTTGTGCACAAACACAACCATAAACCAATCCCTGCCTCTCCTGAAAGTCACTTGAAAGATGAAACGTCTTTCTTCACGTCTGGCATCTCATCCATGAATGCCAGCACTTGGCAGAGCTGAATTATCTCTCATGCATCCCAATGGTCAAGATGTCTTAGTATTTGCAGAGAACCACTCTGTTCAAGCTGAATTACAAAACCAAGTGGGGAAAAAAAAATACATGCAAAGGATGACACACAACCTTATCTGCTTTCTGTAAGACTTTGGCGTGATGAACCTCAAAGGGAGGAAGCAGGGACTAGATAAGGCTGCCTCATGCTGGCATTCAGAGAGCAGAGCGGTTTCGTTGCTGCTCACTGCTTACAGTGCCTTCTTGATCCTCTTTGGGATGTATTTATTGCTGCTGGTTGTAACTTGGACACACATTGTGTAGTCTGCAGGGTAAAAATAGTTGCAGTGACTATTTCTGTGAGAGCAGAGTGCACCAAACCTTTGTTTATCCCTTGTCTTTGGTTTAAATATAGCAGGAGGTTGGGCACTCGAAAGCAGAGGGAAGCTGTGTGACGTTAAATCCACCCAGCTAATTTTAGATCTTTCTCCTCACAACGCTGCCAGCAGAGAGGTAGACAGAGATGTATGGATTCCCAGAGACATCTCTTCAGAGGAAAAGGGAACAGTCCAGCGTGTGCTGTCACTAAAGCTGTCGCCTCTGACAGTCTCTGCCTGAACTGAGTGTCCTAAAGGTGCTGTTTGGCTTTAGAGATACCATTAAAAACCTATCACCCTCCCTGTCCCCTGGATGAGGTGGTGGGAGTGTGGGGAGGGGTCCTTGCTTTGTCAGATGTGGTGGTTATAGCAGGGGTTTGCAGATATTGGTGGGAAGGAAGTATTTTTTCTTTTAATCTGCAGCTCCTGGAGCCTTGAAATTTTGGAGGCCTATCAAGCTTCCTTGTTTCATGTAATATTATAAGAAAATTCACAGCCTTGCTGTCTGTGGGAAAATCTTGGAAATACGACTCTGAAGGTTTAGAAATCAGACGTGAAAGAAGGAACCAAATAGAAATCTCTATATGTTTTTATCCTGTGTTCCCATGAAATCAAGCTCCATGTGGTCACAACCCCCCTGGCCTCTCCCTCAAGGTCTGGCTCACAGTACAGACTGCATCATAATAAATAATGTGGTCCAGCAGTGGCAGAAACCCATTGGGACTCAAAAGGAACAGTTTCTGGTGGACGAGCCTTCAAGACTTGACACATCCATGCCTTTGCTTCCCCACCTGCAAAGGGGGGTGGGTTGCATCCTTCCTGAAAAGATTGCACTGAATCGTCAGGTATCCTGTAAAAGCCTTGACATGAGGGAAGTGTTTGCATCTCCAGACTTCATGTCTTGATCTCTAACATTTCTTACTCTGCCGTCTTTGGATGTGCTAAGGTTGTCAGAGTATTTTGATGAGAGGCTGCAGAAATGCAAAACACTGAAAGCCAGCAGCAGCTCAAACAGTTTTGTTAGGAAGGTGATTTTTACCATGTAATTTCCAATGCCACTCACATGTATTTGCTATTACAAACCCTCCAGGGCTCTCACCAAGCCTCAGCATGCCAGCGTACCCAAACGCATGCCAAGAGCAGTGTCAGACTGTGAGGCTGGTCTGGCTGTGCTTGTCCCATCAGACAGTGCTGGTGAGTTCTGCAGCTCTGGCTTGCTTGTTCTCATCTGCTTTGGTCAAGAACAGCCACTTCTTAAAGGTAGCCAGCTATTTCCAGTGTTTGTTACTCAGTGCTATAAAATATAGTAATATTAAAGCCAGGTGTTCAGGTAAGGTAAATCAGCATGGACTAGCTAGCTTCAGATGGAAGGGACTCATTTGTGCCACTGTAAGAGAAGGCTCGTTTCCTGTAAGGGTTTCTATTTCAGGGAGCTTTGAAGTTCTAGATGCATGTATATATTTATTTACTTAAAGCATGACAGTATTTATTTGAATCCAGGATAATCTCATGTCAGAAATAACTCTGTATATTCTCAGAGTTGTTTCAAGGAAACAAACAAACTTTGTGGAGCTGTTTCAAGGAATCTTTTCAATTTGGCGTGATGCTGGCGTCACATCCAGCTCCTGTGTGAAACTCTTTGAGCTTAACCCCTCTCCCCTCCTCCTTTAGAAAACCCATCTCAGGTTGCTGCTCTCACATGATGATAGCAATCCTCAGTGGAAGCCAGGAGGCCTTTAACATGACATTTTTATTTCTTTTCCCATGCCAATATCTGTATCTTCTGTCAGTGTGTGTGTCTGTCTAGTTTTCATTGTTTGGTTTGATTTTTCCACTGTTCTCCATCCATCAACAATCAGAGGTGCAAATATCCTGAAACTGCAATGTGTGAATTTTGTAGAAACATACAATTTTGTGTGCACGTGAAGCCCAGGCAGCCAACCGAGTCCTGGGCTGCAGCAAGAGCAGTGTGGTCAGCAGAACAAGGGAGGGGATTCTGCCCCTTTACTCTACTCTTGTCAGACCCCACCTGGAGCATTGTGTGCAGTTCTGGAACCCTCAGCACAGGAAGGACGTGGAAGTGTTGGAGCGGATCCAGAGGAGGCCACGAGGATGATCAGAGGGCTGGAGCAGCTCTGCTGTGAGGACAGGCTGAGAGAGTTGGGGCTCTGCAGCCTGGAGAAGAGAAGTCTTCCAGGAGACTTTAGAGTAGCCTTCCAGTATCTGAAGGAGGCCTACAGGAAGGCTGGGTAGGGATTATTTACAAGGTCTTGCAAGGACAGGACATGGGGCAATGGGTTTGAACTGGCAGAGGGGAGATTTAGACTGGATGTTAGGAGGAAGTTCTTTACAGTGAGGGTGGTGAGGCACTGGCACAGGTTGCCCAGGGAGGCTGTGGCTGCTCCCTCCCTGGAGGTGTTCAAGGCCAGGCTGGAGGAGGCCTTGAGTGAGCTGTACTAGTGGGAGGTGTCCCTGCCTATGGCAGGGGGGTGGAACTGCTTGATCCTTGAGGTCCTTTCCAACCTTATCATTCTATGATTCTAATTGTTTTAGTTGGAAAAGACCTCTAAGATCATCAGGCCCAGCAGTCAACCTAACACCACCATGGCCATTAAACCATGTCCTGAAGTGCATGCATTGTTTTGCATTTGAATCTTTTTATTTTCCCAGTTAAACAATGATTTTGTGTACCAAAAGCCCAAGTATCTCAGAAAGAGCAGCACATCCATTTGGGGGAAGCTGTTCCTTGTTCTGTAGCACAATCAGTGCTTGCTGACCATCACTGGCAACCTTCTGTGCTACTTGGAGTACACCATCACACCACAGGAAAAAGAAGGCAGTTCAGGTAACTTCATCTTACCAGGAGAATTGAAGATGTCCCTCAAATTTCCAAAATCTGTCAGGATGGAGGAAAAAACCTGCCCAGCTTTTGGCTAAATACGACTTTTTAGGGCTGCATCAGGCAGTTGGCCATAATTCATCCATGAGTGCTATCCATCACATCTGCTGGTTGTGATTAATGAGGATGTGTGCGTGCAGAGGCAGCACAGGCAAGCTGGAAGGGGCTTCCCTCTCCTCAGTGTGAGGCTGTGGAGAAGCCGTCTGTCTTGCAGCTGCCATCCCCTCTGTGTCCCTTGGCTGCCAGGGCCCCCCACCCTGCTGCCTCCCTCCTGCTCCCCCTGGCACATCTGCTCCTGCCGGCACTGCTGATGTGCTTCCATCATGGATTATTAAAGAGTCCTCTTGCTTTGAATTGCTTGTTAAAGGACTGGGAGGTTTGCAGGAGATGGAGGGGTTGTTCTGGCACGTCAGGCAGGACCTAGGCAGCCATGGGCACAGTCAGGATGTGTAGAAAGAACAGGTCTTATGACTAGGTGGCTGAGGGCACTGCGGTTGTTTAGCCTGGAGGAAAGAAGGTTCAGGGCAGGACTTCTCATTCTCTACAACTACCTGAAAATAAGATTTAATAAGGTGAGCATTGATCTCTTCTCCCAAGTAACAAGCGACAGGACAAGAGGAAATGGCCTCAAGTTGTGCCAGAGAAAGTTTAGATTGGCTATTAGGAAAAATATATTCATTGGAAGTTCTGCAACGGGCTGCCCAGGGAAGTGGTAGAGTCACCATCCCTAGAAGTATTTGAAAGATGGGTACATGTGGTGCTTAGTGACATGATTTAGTAGTGACTTGGCAGTGTAGGATTAATAGTTGGACTTGGTGACCTTAAAGGTCTTTTCTCACCCGAAACCATTCTATAATTCTATGAAAACAAATTTGGGGCAGGTTGGAGGTATCCTGCTTGGTGAGGCTGCAGGACTTTGAGAACATACTTGGAGCAGAATAAATCCTGCAGCAGCATATGTCAGCTATGTGGCACACTCTTCAAAATGACTAAACACAAGGCAAAGCCAAAGGAAATGTCTCTTCAAGGGCAGATCTGTACCTTAGAGCACAGCCTGTCTCTGGAAAGCAGTTTTTCTGCTCTCACTGTATTATGGCAGAGGGCATTTGGTTGGAGGTAGCACCTGCAGGTGAAGTGTGATATTTTTAGCATCACTGGAATTGGTGGGGCAAGAGTTTCTGTGCTTTATAAGTGTTTAGAGGTGAAAGCTTCTACGTCTCTTCTTCAGTGTCAGGAGCATGAACCCACAAGGGTGCTCTGAGGTGCCGCTAGTGGTTTGGTGGAATGTCCTCTCTACAATGCTTCCATGCAGAAAAGAAGGTGGGCTCAAAGATGCATCACTAAACACCCAGGTGAGCAAGGAGTGGTGCTGGGCTGTCACTGTCTGTGCTGCATCTGCTGAGATCATTTCCTAAACAAAGGTGGTAGGTGAGACTGACAAAGAGCAGAGCAGGAACTGAGAACATCTGTTCACCTGCCAAGGTGGAAGCCCAGTGATACTGGGATGAGCAAGGAATAAAAGGAGCTTCTCCATCCTAAGAGAAATTTAATGTAATAGAAATAAAGACCAAAGAGAAATATTACAGGCAAAAAGTGAACTAAATTACTTTAGAAATTGTCTAATGAAACTGGCACTCTCTTCCCATCCACTTTAGTCAGATAAGAAGATATTAGCTTCTGATGGCCCAAAGGTCAACTCAAGAGTTAATGGAGATCTTGGAATAGAAGCCAGGAGTCCTGCAAACTCAGATCCATCCACACTATGGCAGAGCAATTTACTGGTGGGTGCCTCTTCAGCAAAACCTGATTATTATCTGCTTCATTCATGCTGCTTCATTCATGGACAAAATATCGCTGAAGAAGAGGGAAAGGAAAGCTTTTCTGTCCTCCATGCAGACACCATGAAATTAAACCTCTTTGATTGCAAGACTGAATGGAGACCAGCAGTAACTAAAGGGGTGCACTAGATGGGCCCTCTGTATGTCTCCCAACCCTATTTACTGTCACTTTGAAAAGTGCACTGAGCAAAAGCTCTTGCTGTGGTGAGAATCATAGTTCCATGGTCCTCGTAGTCTTTTCCACCACAGTGGCAGAGCTGCAAGAGCCAGCTACATTGCTCATCCTTGGTGGTGTGAGGACAGACAGACCCACAAAGGTTTCCAGCTAAGGCAGCCTGGCATTTGGGTTGGCTACCCAGGGAGTGTTGCCGCTCCTTGGCTGAGTTTTGCACTCCAGCAAGGCTAAACCTGGCAGGTGTGAATCTACCAGTTGGGTAGACCTTCAGAATTAGTCCCTTTGCAGAACAGACCTGCCAGAAACAGGGTTGGGTCTAGATGTGGCGAAGACACTTGCCATGCTGGTGGTGCCTGGCTGACGTGCTCCACCATTCCCACCATGCACAGCAAGTCTGGGCACATACACACAGCACAGTACTGGTATGTACAAATATCTCCTTATGATGGTGACCCTTGGGAGCAGCATCCTAAGGGTGCTGTGACACTTGTAGGGCTCATGAGGTCTGCACATGGGTAGGATTCACCCTACCCATCCTGAGCTGCCCACCACACTGGTGTCAAGGCTTTGCTTTGCAAACACAGATGTGTACCTGCAGGCAACTTGAGTTTTCCTGAGGCTTTCCAAGAGACTGTCTGGAGTATTACTAAGAGTGAAAGAACTCCAAATGAGGAAGCTTTCATTTTCCCCTCACCCCCTATTAAATAGTTAGAGCTCCTGCCAGATCAGCCTATGACATACGAACTTCCAGACAAGTGCATTTGTGAAGCAGCACTACACAAGACATGCCTGTGGTTGATGCAGAATGCTAGCATGCATATGACCACAGCAGCCCAGGTACAGGCAAGCCAGAGAAGAAAGCTGGTTGCAATCTGTAGGAGCTGCTGAACTGAATTTGGGGAGTTGATGGACCAGTGCCAATTTCCATTCTGAGGAAAGAATAGAAGTTTAATTTGAACTAGCGAGCACGCTCAGCCTTTGGCAGAACAACGATATCTGTAAATGCCCAGCATCTGTAAATCTACTGCTTTTGATGTCAAAGGGTTTTCATGTGCTCTGCAAAGTAAAATATTGACTAAATTATGACCTATTGGAACCTTCTCTGATGACTGCTGGAGTGCTGGCAGGCGATAAAAAGGGTTGCTGAGCTTTTTTTTTGCTCAAGTTGGATTCCAGTAGATATAAAAGAAGTGATTGAATTAATTGGCTATAGACAGAGGTTCAGAGGTTGTTTAGAGTGAGTTGTGAGATAGGTTGCTGTGTTAAGGTTTTTGTTTGTTTTTTTTTAATGCAGTCAATATAGAATAAACTTGCAATGTTCCACGGGTGTTTAAATGTTTCCCACAGCAGGCTGATCCATGCTGATGGGACATTCTACAGTTCTGGGCTTTGAATTCAAATATGTGAGCCAAGGGTTTCATACAGCTTAACTCATTCAACCAGCTCTTCCTTGGATTTCCAGCTCTGCCTCTGTCCTGCACAGATGTTCAGTGTCATGTCTGAAAGGTTCTTAGAAGAGAGACCTTCCCAAACTTCAATAAATGCAGCTTTTTCTGGGCTGAAGCACACAAGAGAAAACTGTACATAACACACTGACTTAACCCCTGCTTCAAAGTGTGAAAGCGTGGGTTGGGTGTCCCCAGTCCAAGTGGCAGCACTTTAGTAGGGTGCAAATGGTTAAATGATAGGAAGGTACTGGGGATTATTAAATTAGCCCAACTGGCTCAGGAAGAAAGGTTTTAGAGACCTAACTCTCCTTCCTGGGGATGATAAAGTTTCTTTTGAAGTACAGACTCGACCCTTGAGTTGGATAGTCTGGTGTTGCCTGTCCTCCTTCAGATGTCTTCAGTAGGGCTGAGAAGGAATTTTCTGATGAGATTTTTTTTTTTTCATTAGGAAAAGATCATTTTAAAAGGCAAAACACTGGCTTCAAGGCCAGTTGACTTTGTGAGCACAGCAGGAATCACAGCTGGAGGAGAAGACTCGTCCCTTTCCCTTCTTGGGATACAGTAACTGGGTCAGTGCTGAAAGCTGTCTTCTCTCTAGCTATAGATGCTGTGGTCACAGCTCCTCTCTGTTTAGCTCAGAGCATTGACTTGAATATCAGCCCTCACTCCTCTCAGGAAAGACTCCTTAGCATGTAACCATCTAGGCAATTCTGGGCTTTGCCAAAAATAAAAAATTGTAAAGCCCATGGGTTCCTTCTAATGCTGGATGGGAAAATCTTTCACATCTCTGAACCTTTCTCAGAAGAGGAAAAAACACCACAAACATCTGGGATAGGATTTGATTATTATTGTTATTATTAATTATTTCAAGCCAAGATAATTCAGGGCATTACATTTAATGCTGATTGACCAGAGAAGAAAATCAGTTGCCTAAGTGCAATGCAAAAAAATTCTAACAATGCATGAGAAATCCTGTAATAACAGACCCAGTGGAGAATTTGAGTGGCATGAAATGTGAAGTGTACTGTTACTTTAATTGTATTTTTATGCAGACATACTCAATTCCTATTAGTGGGAGAATTGTGTTTGCATTTGGCTGGAGGCAAAGAATTACTAGTGGACAGTTTAATCAGGATGAAAGAAAGAAAATAAAATTAATGTAGCATGCGCTAGGCTCAGACATTTGTGTGTTGGAAGAATTTTCACTTCTTTATTGTGTGAAGCTTGGTACTGTTTATTTTAGAAACCTGAAATGAAGGTTGAATGATTTCAGGTTGGAGTCATTCAGTTCAGGGGTTGAGGTTAGTAAATGAATAATTTTAGTGTGCCTTAAAGTCTTTGCTGGTAGTCAGTGGTTAAAAATCAAGAGCTGAAGATGTTGCTGCTTCACTCCTGTGTAAATCCACCCATCCGTTATTTATATAATTACTGCTTTGAAGTCAAATGCAGATGGGGATCCTGCTGGGATGAATAGCCCATAAATATCCCTAGGTATTTAGTAAATGCCCTGAAATATTCCATACCTGCATAGGCCAGAGCAGAAAGTAGAATCAACTTGCCCATGTCCTGCCAGTGGGTGGCCAGTGTCTGATCTGGGAGGAGAGCCCCAAAATCGGGTTGGCTGGACCAGATGTTTGCAACTGTGTGGTTGCAGCTGCAGTCACCAAGACAAGCCATGCACCCAGGGAAAGGTGATTCCTTCTGGCCTCTGACAGACAGCTGAGACATGTGAGTCAGAGGAGTTGCTCCACAGACATGTCTCCTTCTCTGTGAAGAGAGATTACAAAGACTATGAAGACAGGCGAGGATGAAGGCTCAAACTGGTTTGAAGTGATCAGATACGAAACCCGTTGTGTCTCCTGACAGCCTGGGCAATGACTGCATTGTTAGATCAGCTCTGCCTATGCTACTCATCCACCCAGACCTTCAGTTGATACCAACTGCAGTAACATTGACAACAAACTCCTGTGCAGTGTTTTTTGCAAACACCAAATCGCCTGGAAAAAAAAAATCATAGCTGAAATAAAGGAAAAACTGTAGAAACTTACTCTGGCAAGTGGTAGAATTTGTGTTTATATTTCTATCAGCTCTGGCTTCTGTACAAGAACCCTTCCCTGCCGTGATCAATCTGAGAGGAAGACTTTTCTTTGCTTGGTGTCCATTTATTTTACCATTTAATGCTGAGTCTGTTTAGTCAGGAAGGACTTGCTTCCAGACTGCACAGTCAATGAACGATTCATCTTGTCCAAGAGCAAATTAAGCAAAGTGAATAATTAAATGGAAGCACTCGACCAATATTTCTCAGAGCTCTCTTAAACAATTCCCCATAGTCTCCTTGCAGCCTCCCCCATCCTCACCCCCAGACAACTTCAACCCATCTATTCAGCAGCACTACATTCCACGTCAAGCCCAGCCCATGCCAGCACTAGCCAAAGGTTATTGCCATCTGGGTGGTCAGCCTGAAAGGGTTGGTGGTCTAGCTCCTGTTCCTATGGGAAAATCTTCTAGACCACAAACCTCCCACTCCATTCAGGCAGCATTAGTAAGACCTCCTTGCTTGGAATAGGATTGGGATTGATTGGGTAGAATGAATAAACTTGCCAGAGGAGATGATTCTTCTGGGAGAGAGGCGAGCAAGAAGGTTGGGAGCCTTTCATGCTGCTTCCTTGCAGCATTGCTGCCCTTCAGTGAGACACAGGGCTCCCCCCTCCAGCTCTGTCTGGAAGGTTTCCCTCTATGAGCAGGGGAGGTTAAAGGGAAATGTTTAATGAGGATTTTAAGCCAACTGATCGCATTGGGAGGCTTCAGACAAGGATGCTCATGCCTTTTTTTTTTTTTTTTTTTTTGGGTGAATGTTGGCATGAATGAGATGTGTTGTGCAGACTGGGAAGTGCAGAGGGTGCTGTTACTAAATGGTAAGAACTGTTCACTGAGGACAGGATGAGCATGAATGGAAATCCAAGACATCCCAGTGAAAATTCATTATGGGCTTCAGAGGCTAAACGAGCAGCAGAGGTTTCTGCAAGCATGAAGAGCCACCTCCCTCCTCACCATTTCCTTCCCATGAGGAGGCAGTCATAAGAAGGCAAAGCAGACTGAGTTAATTAAAAATTCCTCAGTGAAGAGACTCCCCATCCCAGTTACTGTGGAGGCAGCAAAAGTCAAGGACTTGCCAGGGGTCTGAGATGCAAATAGTTAAGGCCATTTGAGACCACCTGGCTCCTGACACTACCACTGTGGAGGTCTAGGGTAGAAAATGATGAGTGGTTACTAGGTGATCTTGAAGGTGTCTTGAGAGATGATGAGGACCCTGGCAGTCATGGTGGATTTAGTTTATGGGTGATTTTGGAAAGCTATGACAGCTGGTAAAAGATAAAGTAGAATGGGACTTTTTACCATGCTTCTGTGCTAAACTGTTGCCTAGAATTGGTTGGGAATTTTCCAGACAAATATATTTTCAGCAGAAAATGATGATATGTCAAAAAAAACAAAAAACCAAAAAAACAGTTTTCATGGCACTCAGAATCACAAAATCATTTAGGTGGGGAAAGATTTTTAAGAACATTGAGTCCAACTCTAAGTTTAGCCAATCTTGGAAATTATTTTAAAGAAAGGCAGGAGGATCCTTAGGTCTGCACAGCCCTGGCCAGGTTACCATTTCCAAAAATTCAGTGCCAAGGGATGTGGAAATCCCAGGATCAAGTTGTGGTTTCAAACAGACATTTGAATACACAATGGAGCACTTCTGGTAGAGAGTTTAAGAGGCAGAATCACTTCAGGACAGCCAAAAGCCCCCCATGTCAGTTCATCATTTGGCCTGGGCAGGCTGGCAACAGAGACTTGAGTCCCAGCCTCTCCAAGTGGGGCAGAAGAACCCTGTCATGGTGCTGGGGATTAGTCAAGATGACCATGTCACATCCAGCTTACAAGATGGAAACTCTGGGCTTTCACAGAATCATAGAATGGGTTTGGATTGGAAGGGACCTTTAAAGGTTATCTAGTCCAACCCCTCTTGCAGTAAGCAAGGATGTCCCCAACTAGATCAAGTTGCTCAGAGCCCCATCAAGTCTGATCTTGAATATTTCCAGGGATGGGGCCTCCACCATCTCCATGGACAACCTGTTCCAGTGTTCCACTATCCTCATAAGAAAGAACTTCTTCCAAATATCCAACCTAAATCTCCCCTCCTCTAGTTTAAAATCATTGCCCCTCACCCTATTGGACATGCTTTTGCATATAGTCTCTCCAAGTAATTTTTTTCTTGCTGAGGAATGAGGAGCCTTTGGAAATAAAAAAAAATAAAAAGACTTTTAATGGGACTCAGAACTCTTTTCCCGCCAAGCTCTAATTTCCACCACATGATAATAAGCACATCTGAGAGGAGAAGGAGGGGGAGAAAAGTTGTGCTTTTCCCATAATGCTGTTGCTGTCAGGCAGGCAATTTTTCACCACCAAGGATGCCACTCTGACACAATATCTAAGCTCAAAGAGGCCCAACAGAGTGAGCAGTATCCCAGTCAGGAAGATAAGGAACTGCAGGACATTACCCAGAGAGATATAAATTGTAGTAATCTATTTGTTCTCTTGCCCATGGGGTCCTTGTAGTAAACATGGAGTGCTGGGAAGCGAGTAAATTCTGACACATCATTTCTCATTGTTCCCAAGGGATGGTGAGAAATCCTAGTGCTGCCAAACCAGACAGCAAATGTTTCCTAGAATACAAACAGTGGGAGCTAGTACATAAAGGCTGCAAAAATCACTGTCAAAATGTAATCAGAGGGGGGAAAAGAAGCAAAAGCAGAGACAAAGCCATGGTTGTGCAGCCATAGATCTAACACCCTAAAGAGGATAGAATATGATAAGGACCTGTGCGAAGGTGAAACTCATTCCTTAAAGGAGATGAGGAACTTCTAAAACAGGAGCATGCAATGTGGCATGCAGGGACAGACAGGAGAGCTTTCCAGGTCTATCATGCAGCTTTGTGTCTGATGTGAATCAGAGGTGTAACTCCTTTAATGACTCTGTTTATTGGGTTTGTTGATGCTCTGGGACACGTCTTTGTGCCCTTGCTTGCAGGTGAAGGTTAGTCTTCCCTAAGCACCATTAAAACCCAGGAATGGGAGATCTGGAATGGAGTCATATTATATCCTTGCTTCCAAGCTGGTAGATTTGCACATTTCCATGAGGAAAGGCAAGACAAGTTGGTAGCCCTGGAGTTGGCCCTGGGGCTCCCAAAACAGACCTGGTTGAGATAACCACTGGCGTGCAGACATCACACCTCAGTGCCAAGCAGCAACTCAAGCTGGCTTCCTAATGTGCATGGAAAGCTGCACACCACCTAGACATCACACTGAGTCAGTCAGAGGGCTCACATCAAGATAGTCTAATCCCTTTCAGACTTTTCACCACTTGTCTCAGACAGGAAGTACCCACTGACCTTGGACAACCTGCAGAGATAGTAGGATGCTGGCAAGGACATTGACAACCCTGGGAAGTATCCTCCAAACAGGCTAAAACCCCAGTAGACCCCTACTTAGAGGACAGAGGCCGCTAACCTGTTAGGTTCAAGCTGTCAGATGAACCCAGATGGTATGGGGAGATGAAAGTAAGAAGAGACCACCTGGAGATGTAAGTCTATATCCTCTCAGCCCAGGGTCATGTTGCTCAGTTGTTTTGCTGCCCTACTTCTTCATGACCCATCACCCTTTGAACAGACATCTGCCAAGTGCAGCTTGTACCTCAATCGACTTTTTACTGAGCCTGAGATGTAGAAACTTGTTCTCCAGCCTTCTGCTTGACTTTCTGCTTCCCTATGGCAGTCAGCAGCATCACATTGTTCTGTGACCTTCTGAGGGACGAGCCAGGAAATATCTTCTTGGCTAAATAACAAATCTAAAAATCAATTTGTGGATAGGTTGGAAAGCAAGGAGCATACAAATTAAGCAGCGGATGAGTAATACATTTACATCCCGCGAATCCAGTTAACTTCAGTGCAGGCAAAATTTATGACCTACTGAACTCCAAGTATGAGGCTTAAAGAAATTACTGGGAGGAGAATTATTGGGTTGGATACCAGACATCATTCCAGCCTTCATTAATGTTTTCGTGTGCTCTTTAAAGTTTCTCCCTAGCAGTACCCATTTCCAAGGCTGGGAAGAAAATCAACCACTGAGATCACTTGAAAAACACTTTGCCTCCTCCCTCTCATTTCCCTAAGTCACATTTTTATTTTCCACATAAACCTGATGGTCAAACAAATCACCTTACAGTGAGGTTCTGGTAATAGGAATAATGTTGTAAGCCAAAGGCTGATGATCTGCAGATAAAATATTATGGGGGAAAAAAATATCTTTTCTCTGTGTGTGTGTTTAGATACATGGTTTCACTTTTCTGGGTGCATTTATGGCACTTGCTCTACAGCTGTGCAGACTTACAGCATGGACAGACCTCTAGATTGCTTCAGGCTGGTTACTGAGCTGTTTCTAGTGGTTCTGTGAATGGTGGGAAACTACATGAAGCCATCTGACCTGCAGGGTTTGGCCTTGTTGATAAATCCACCCAGATGTGGTTGACAAATCAGACTTGATAAATCCTGGTGGATAATTTTTACCATCCTGTCACTTGAGAACAGAAATTTGTGGACAGTAGCTCCATGGTTTATGCAGTCTTATTGTTCTCCAGGCTACAGAGAAATGGCCAAGCCCAGACAAAGGTCAGATACCTGGACTGTCCATCTCTCTTTTTCTGGGGCTGCTCTCTTCCCACAGTGAGGGTCCAGTTCCCTTTCTTAGCACCTCTTAAACACCCCTTGAATTTCCCTGGGGAGAGGAGGAAATGGGAGAGGACACCTCTATGTTTGCTTTTATCTGTGGCAAATTATCTACTTTCCTGCCCATGGCTGTTCCTGTGCCAGGAGGTACAAAGTGGGTGAGGAAGCAGGTTGAAACAGGTCCTGCTGGTTGTCCACAAACCTGCATTTGAGCCTGAAGGCTTTTTCAAAGCCCCAGGTGATGCTGAGACAGGAATAGCTGCATGTGGGACAGGCTTTAGCACATGAAGTCTGAATTGTGGAGGTTGGTCTGTTCTAACAAGTGATAGGACAAGAGAAAACAGCCTCAAATTATGCCAGGGGAGTTTTAGGTTGGAGTTGGATATCATGAAAAATTTCACAGAAAGGGTTGTCAAGCCCTGGAACAGGCTACCTGGGCAGGTGGTGGAGTCCTCATTCCCTAAGGTATTTTAAAGATGTGTAAATGTGGTGCTGAGGGACATGTGATGTCCTGGCAAGTGCTGGGTTAACAGTTGGACTTGATGATCTTAAAGGTCTCTTCCAACCTAAGCAATTTTGTGATTCCATAATCTTGGCCTGTGGAGTACACTGTCACACCACCACCACATTGAGGCTCTTTGGAGACAGAGCTGTTGTCATAGACTGGACCCAAGGATTTGTAATGCAACTTGTATATTTTAGAAATTAGTTCAGGTCTGTGCTTGCCTGTCAGGGCAAAGGCTGCTTTTCTCTTCTAGGTGCCATAATCTCCCTTTTACTTCCTTGTGCAGAGAGAGCAGTGTCCTCCACAAGAGTGGTTTTCTCTAGACTGGTGGTATCTAGAGTGCAGGGTTAGGGCAGTTGTTGTCCCTGATCATCCAGATAGGAGGACACATTTCATCTGACCATGGTGGCCTGAGGAAGGGGACATATCAGTTCCTGTTTCCTCCCAGCATGTGGCTGGGGTGTGGAGAGGTTGCACAGCTCGGGTAGGGTGCTGGGGAGCAGTCAGACCCAGGTTGTGTGCTACTGCCTCTGATGGTTTTTTTGTCCACAACAGGAGAAAAAAAAATCATCAAAGGGAGAAGAAAAAGAGATTGAAAAAAAAACACAACCAAACAAAACAAAGTCAAATAAATATAGCTCCCAAGATTCAAAATTTGTATCTGAACTTCCTGGAAGCTTTGAGACTTTGGGTGGGGTTTCATTATGCTGCTCCAGTGAAAATGCCATATGTAAATCGCCTACAACATGAAAGATTTCATTCCCTTGTGATTCAAATAGACAGGGACTTATTACTGCTGATGGTCCAAGCAGCTGCATCAGGGTAAGGATGCTTATTAAAGAGAAGATTGCTGGATGTACACATCTTTGCCTGACTACAGATTCAGCTCTCTTCAGCAAAGGGATGGTAAAACGTAATTTGGAAGAAACACGTGAGAAGGAGCCACTGGCTCCAACACAGGCCAAAAAACAGGTAGTGCTGCACGCTGCACACAGTATGTGTGACATGGAATCAACAATTCTTTGTAAACCCTGTTCTGCAGAATTTTAAAGGAACTGAAACTGAGAGAGCGAAGGTCTCAGAGGTTTCTCCTCATTCTGTGGAAGCTGTCAGTGCTGTTGTCTCAGAGCAGGGTCTGACAGCAGAAATGAAATTGCAAAGTGGTTTCTGGGTACCTGAGAAGTCTTTCTGTGTTTGCTTTGGTCAAGTGGAGACTGCTTCCCGCCTCTGCTTCTCTGTCAGCTCCCTGGGCTTGGGAAGCTGAACTCAGTGCTCACTGAGCAAGCGTATAGTACATATGTGAAGTGTAGACACATGAAATGCCCTTCTGTAAGAAACAATGATGTCCCACCCTGAAAAAGCCACAAAGACATGGCAGAGGTCTTTGGGGACAAGCTGCAGTGTCCTCTTGCAAATGCACTTCAGCCGTAAGATTGCTGCTCCTCATCTAACTGACAGTGAGAGATGGCAGGAACCCATCTGCTCAGGTACAGCCCTTGACAGGACAGCAGGCACAGATTTCCCAGTATGGAAAGCTGCCTGAGCTTTGTTTCTGGTATGTTGCAAAGAAGAGGATGTGGCATCCATCATTTTCATAAACAGGATTGCTGCATGGAGTGCATTTGTGTGGCCATATCCTATACACAGGATTACAGTTCAGCCAAGGAATTTCTTTCCTGTTGTGTCTTCAGGCATTTAGAGTGGGAGGTCTTAGCAGAAAAAAATGATCTTTCCATTTGTTTTCCATCCATGCTGTGCCCAGCACTGTGGCACCAGTGCTGTGGGCAACAGCCCCACATGGTTCTTGGTGCTGTGAACAGTGAGAAGAGTCACTGCAGCCAGTACCTGACTTCCCAAAGCCAGGGATCTCACTGCCCAGCCTGCTCTGCCAAGGTGGCACTGTCAGCTTCCTTACAGAGCATTGTATTTTAGCATCTGCTTTTTTTAAAGGTCTCTGGATAAGGCAATTTCCCCTGCTCTTTCTTCTCCCACTCCTTAAATTTAGCCTTTGCAGCAATCTCCTGCTTCAAACTGTACTCTGCAATGTTACAGCAATACAGGAGAGACTCTTAAATGTTAAACTTTGATTCCCAGTCAGTAGAAGCCAGGACTGCATGTGCCAGTGAAAAGTGTCCCAGTATGAGGCTGGGGACAGCTGTCTTCTTCCAAATGGACGTGTCCCTGCTCTTTCTATGTTCACCCACTTCTGGTTTCAGCCACATAAGCTCCCTTGCATCTGTGTCAGGCAAAGTGAAAAGTACCTGGGCTGTGAGCCCCCTGTGAAACTGATACGAAGGTACACACAGGTCCCTTGTGCTGGCAGAGATGTGGAGAAGAGGGATCAAAGTCCAAAAGATAACACATTCAACACAACCTAACTATTTTCTATCAATATTCTATGTACATTTTCTGCTCCCACATTGCATAGTGGTGAACATTTTTCAGCAGATTAAATGAGGGGATAAGTATTTTCCCCCAAATAATGGGAAATATAAAGTAGAACAAATGTTGGTTTTCCAGTATGAGAGAGGGCAAAGAATTCTTTTGAGCAAACTCCACTGAGCAGCCTGCATTAACTGTTCCCCCATATGACCTGAAACACTCTTCAGTTGTCCTTGAAGGAAGCTAAAGCCAGAGCAAAGCTCACAGCCTTTAACAGCCTCATTTATGACACAAGCACTAGAGAAAAGTAAAACCCCAGGTTGCAACAGAGTTGTGTATATCATGTGCTGCACTGGACACCAGGCAGTGGGTAGCTCAGCATTTTCTACCTGCTCAGCCCTGACTGCTGCTATTCATGGTGTCAGTCCTAACCTTGGCAGAAGGTAGCACTTTGTGTGAAGCTGAACTTTTAGTGAAGGCTGCTGAGGTACTCAGCATACTGGATACAGGTGTATCATACAGGTACTCAGACCTGGGATACTCTTAGGTCTGCAGCATTCATAGAGATTGCAAAGGACCACCTCATGGAGAACTTAGCCCTCAGAGCAGGACACAAGGGTGCTGGGATGCAGATAGTGGGAGTTGAGTGCTGGCTTGTGCCGTTCCTGATAAAGCACACAAGGTTGGGAGAAGGAAGTGACATATATGTTTTTCTCACACCATCTGATGCAGTTGGGAAAAATAGGCAAGTTTGTGGGCATGAGTGTTTCAGTGATGTCTTCTTGTTCTACCAAACAGCTGAATGAGATTCAATAACCCACTCACAATTTGTGTTCTGTATTTTACAGCTCCGGTGAATAATGCATTTAAAGGATCCTCTCTCCCTCCCCAAAGATTTGTAATTTATAGATTTTTGGAGCACTTGAAATCTATTAAATGTATAAGTGTGCTCTTGGGAAAGTTATACAGATCCTCAGATAATAAGGGCAGGGGACCAGACTCCTTCACACCTACATTTTCAATTAGACTACACAACAGCCCTTGCGTGCTGGTGATGAGAAATGGGAGCAGTTGCTCCATCACTCTCTTGTTAGATGGCACTTCTGGCACACAATCTGCCAGCATTTGTTGCCTATAAATTATGGTTTCTCTAGCATCTTAAATCCTTAAGCTCTTTGGAAGTTTTCTAGAGGCATTTTTCCTTTTGACTAACAAAATACTCCATGGGGAACTCTTGTCTCATGATCAGAGTGTTGGGAGGGAGGGAAGGAGGCCATGAGTCCTGGGTGGGAGTAGAGCCAGTGGGATTAAGCATGTGTGGTGTCTTCACAGTCCTGGCCCTACAAGTTTCCAAGAAAAATTAAGATTTTCTCAGGAGGTCCAAGGGTGGGAAGATTTAAAAGTATTATTGCAACAGTACTCTCTTGCACAGTCCTGATGTAGTGTGGCTGTTCTCTCCTTCAGGAAAATGCCTCCTGGGCTGGTGAAAAGCCTCCCTACAGTCATGCCCTAAGTTGGAGGAGATGACACACAGGAGCCAGAATGGTGCATGCCTGGAGAAACTTGTAAACACTTTAAAGCCCGTTTGTGCTACACTGCTAAGTTTATTTGCCTGCCATAAATATGATAGTAAGACAGTGACATGAAAATGATTATATACCCTTAGTTTTGCAGAAGCACCTGAACCCTGTGCTGATGAGTGCTGCACAGGTACAGGTGTCAGCAGCCATTACAAAACTCCTGGCTTGAGCAGACAAGGGGGACGCAAGGCAGGGAAACAGGCAGGACAAGCAGGGAGGTGGAGCCTTGGGATGAGGTTTGGAACTGATGATTGGCCTTTTAAGGAGCTAATTAGCAAGGAACGTAACATGGGTTTAAGTGATAAATTATGATAGCTGTTGGGAAAGTGGTTTTGGACCTAGTGGTATCCTGCTGCCTGAATGGGAGAGGTGTCTGATGCCTCATGGGGTGAGAAAGTAAGGGGACACAGGTAACACTGGAGAAGGGAGGGCAAGGGGCAAAAATAGTCACTGTGCTCTCGTCTGTGTGTGGCACTCGAGACGGCAGTTACTGGAAGAGAGACCTGAATCTCTAGGTTATTGCTTTTAACCCTCTGCTGTGATTGCTGTGCTGAGGCAATGCCTTGTCAGAGGAGTTCATCAGTGCAGTGAGAACTGCATCACCAAATGAGTGTCCTCTCTCGTTCCTGATGGACTGGTGCAGTTTGCTTCTGTGCTGGATCTTCTGCCACATTCCTCACTTTGTTTGCTTGTTTTCCAGGAGAGCCTGCTGGGCTTGCTGGACTGCAAGCTCACCTACACTGGGTCCAGCTGTACATTGCCAAGGGCTTTGGCAGCTGCTGCATTTACCTTGGCCACAAGAGCATCAAGGCCACCTCTTTGCTCATGAGAGCTCACTTTATATGACAAAGCTTTGTAAACAGCAAGGTAGCCATGAGGTCAGCTTGCCACAAGGCCCACAGGGAACGAGTTGAGGTCTTAAGTCATGACTGATGGAACCACAATATACTTTTTCATGCTTTGAAAAGCCTTACTGTGTTCCCTATTGGGAATTTTCTGGTGGATGCCAAAGTGTGAGGAAGATGGGCACAGGAGAGCTATTCTGAGTGCTGTACTTGGTGCCAGTAACCCCAGACATGCTCCACAGTCAACCAGGGGTAAAGCCCTTCAGTCCTGAATTTCACACGGTCCAGTCTGGACACTCCAGACCCAGCTGATATCAGAGTAAGTCCTCGATTTACCAGATCAATAAGCCCTCAATTTACTCTTCTTTCTCCCTTCCCATCCTCCACCTCCTACCCCATCTAAACCCATGTAGGTCCAAGCCACCATGAAGTCCTTGTTCAGGTTACCTACTGTCCTGTTAAAAAGTGGAAATCAAGGTAATTGCTGACATATCTCCAGTTCCTCCATGGAGGTCCTGATAACAGACAAACTTGTCCATGAGAATCGAGTGTCAGCACCAGACAGGCCTCTGTAACACTGCAGGGTCAGAGCATCATTCTTGTCCCACCTGGCCAGAGATGCCATAAGGCATGCCCTGGATTACCTCCAGGCAGCATCTCTTAGAGATGTAGCTCAGACACAAGCTGTGCCAGCCATGGAGCACATGGCTTTTGTTTAATCCTTCTGGAGGTGAGATGGGTTTGAGGTAAAAGCTTCGTTTGTGCTGTCTCCTCCTTCTTGATAGTTGCACTGATACTGTCTGGGTGTCTGATACTGTGAGGGTGAGCTGTATTTGGATAGGGAGCACCATGATGGTCACTGCTACGCAGATGAAGATGCAGAGCCTCTTTTTCTGTCACTATCATCCAAAGGAGCTGGGTCATTAAGCCTGACCATGCTCCTTGGGAAATTCCTAGGAATTCTCCAGGCCTGAGAGTCTCCAAGAAGCTGACACATGTTTGGCAGCCCTGGGGGAGGAAAGCCTCATGTCCCCTGGATGGCCCTGGCTGGTGACTCAGACTGTGGGATGGCAAGTGTTACTCCAGTCTCTAGAGACTCCCTCCAGCAAAAAGCGTGATGATGACAGGCTTGGGAGGGAGCTGCAGCAGCAAGGGGGTGTAGGGTTACATAAGGTACGACAGCAGACCCTCATGCTCAGGACCAGACATCTCCTCTCATTTCCCTTTACCAAGGCCACAATCACCTAGGCCGAAGGCTTCCTAAAGCTGTCACAGGCAGCAGGTCAGATGATTTGACAGAGATGGTCTCAGACACAGATCTTTGATAAGCTGCAGGCCAGGGCACTCTGCAGCCTGCCCTGATGGTAAGGGAAGTAGCTGTGTACTTGAGAGGCTAAGGAGAAGGGGAAGGCCACCAACAGGGAAAGCAAGGGTCAGTGGAGAGCAACTCTTTGTCACCAAAAAAGGATCTTTTTTTGCTCAGTTCACATCATTTACATTCATGACGGTTGAAAATTCAGGTTTTGTGGAGTTTTTGAACATGGATGTCACCTTGGAAGCATATTTCAGGCATGTTTAGAGGTGTTGGTTGATCTTTGTAGCAGGATTTGACCGCAAGTGTGCAGGAGGTTGGAAGGTTTGGGAGAAAACTAGCTTCCAGTCTCTTATGGATGTTCCTTAGGTAGCAAGTACAACAGATTGAAGACATTTCCACATGGTTTTAATTGAATGGTATTAAAATCCAACAGGGAAGGTTTTTGGTTTTTTTTCCCTGAGAGCATGCATGGGTTTTATGCAGCTGCTGTGGCGACAGGAGAGCTGTGCTGGGAGAGGCTGGATGACATTGTTAAATGTCTGGTTACAGTGATTCCAGAGGAGTGCATCCTCAGATGCAATCAGAGCATGGTTTGTTCATCCTAAGGCAGATGTCTGAAATATGGTGACTGAGTCACGTCCTCCCAAGTGTGATCTTTTTCTCCACTGACTACAAAGTAAGCTGAGACTGACTGGCTCAGTGGTAGGAGCTAACACATAGACGTGGAAAACTGAGAGGCGGGTCTCTGGACTAACTGCAGCATAGTATGAGGGCTTATGTTAACTGGCCACCATGGGCGTGGACAGAGACCTGATGTCACAGCATAATGCTGTGTGATCTAGGGAGAGTATGGCATGAAGGGAGATGTTTTGTGAGGTCTTCTGCTCTTGGGTATCTGTACACATGACTGAGACACAAGGGACTGTCTGAGCACTATAAGCTAGGCAAAATCCTAGCTTAAGTACAGCACCGATGATTTAAATGTCCAAGAAGCATTTAAGACTCACCAGCCTTTTAAAACCACCTCTCTGTTGTCTCTCATCCCAGCAGCATTCACAGGTTGTGTAAGCATTTCTCATCTCCAGTGCAAAATCATGCAGCACCATGTCATTGAAGCTGGCTTGGCCAAGCTGCTGTCTTTGAATCAGAGAGGATGAAGGGGATTCATGCTTCCTTTCAGTATGGCTTCTTGCTCAGATACAGCTGAAGGAAGATGGTGAAGAGCCCTTGCTCCTCAGAGGCTGAAACCCGTGGGTGCAGACAGCGGCAACATTTTGTGAGAGCTCAACGAGGGTCTTGTCATGAGGACCATGCAAGGAAAGCAAATGTTTGACCTTAGTGCCCAGGACTTACATGAGTCAATGAGTGCTTCACCCTCAAGGAAGCTGAGACGTCTGTTTCCAGTGTAATATTTTTATTCCGTGGTCCATCAATCACCAGCTAGAGGGACCCAGCTCCAGTTCAGAGCATCCCATGTCCCTCTCTTTATGCTCTGGGAGCTGGCAGAGCCCACATGGTGGCACTGTGACCCAGCGTCCTGGACTGCCACTATTGCTCTTCCTGGGGACAGATTGTGACCAGCAGCTGCTGGGTGCTGGGAGGTACAAATCTGGGAGCAGGTCTGATATGGGACAGCTTCACCCTGTCTACATGAGCCTTAACCCACGATGGGCAGTGCAGCAGAGAACAGGACTCTCACCTCTTCACTTCAGCATGGCACCAGCTTTCTCTAGGACTTGGCTTTGTCTCCACCAATGCTGCCATCAAGAGAATCGTTTCTTCCTTGTGCTGCAGGTGACACAAAGCACATACCGGATTCGGCAGCTGACGGGGATGTGCTCACTGCTCCTTCTGCTGCTGCTCAGACATGAAGGTACTATTTCCTTCACTTGGTGTGTGTGACCCCAACTCTTTCACCCACACCAGCTGCCACCAAGCATCTCAGTCCTGCATCCATGAGTCTAACTTGGAGTCTGTGGCTGAACATTTTCCATTGTAAAAGCAATGGGACCAAACCTAATGACCCCACGAGCTACTGTGACAAAGCAGCACTGACCCCTGCATTCAGTGCTAGCCAGATGTCCCCACGCATTATGTACATGCCATCAGCTGAATGTTCAGATAAAGATAGCAGCTTTTCCCAAAACGCCTTCACCCTGGCAGGAATCAGCTGCTTCCCACTCCAGGGGCAGCCATCCCTTCCCCGGGGAGATGCCTGGCAGGGTTCCTCATATCACCCTGCTGCCTGTCGAAGAGCAGATCCCTTGTCCTTGTCTTGTTCTCAGTCACTCCAGCGAAGACATCTGTAGCTACAAAGCAGCTCCCTGTGCATGGGTTGGCTTTGGGAGGGGGTGACTAATACATCACCTGCAGCCCAAGCTGGGGACCTTTTGTAACTTCTGCGGCAGATAGGACTACAGATCATTCCAGATGAATGGAGCCCTAAGTACTTACAATTCCTATGAATTAATCAAGCTGCTCTCTGCCGTGCACATCATTTAAATCACTAAAGCACTTCTACTGGCATCACTTGGTGGTGTCCTATTTTCATGGCCGGGAGTCTGTTTATAGTGGAGCAGAACACACCACCACCACCACCACCACCACCACCATCCTCCCACACCGCCGCAGGGTGAGGAGAAGGATTATCAGCCAAGGTGCTGTCCTGGTGCCTGCTATATTCCTGCTCCTGTTGTCCCACTGTGTTCACCATGCAGAGCTGGGAATAAGCTCCTATGGAAACCATGCTATTACACTCTGTGCAGTAAAGCCCAGGGCATGCAGTGAAACAGAGACAGAGCAGCTGCCAAGGAAAAAGCTCAACAGGAGCAACCTTCACTCCCATCAAGTTGTCATAGGGTATGTTATGAAATGAGAGGTGGAAAGCAGAAAGAGTGGAATGTGTGTGTGTGGGTTACTTCTATGTCTTGGGAGGAAGCAAACTGCAGGGGAGGTTTTCCCTTTAGCAGCGAATTCCCAGAAATGAGGAGATCCACAGGGATGCTTGTGCAGAGAGAGCTGAGGCACCAAAACAAGACAAACATGAGCAGAACTTGTTCTTGCTCAAAATTCTTTTCCAGTCCTTTCCTTTTCCCCACATGAGGTCAGCCCTGTTTCTAAGAGAGATTCTGTGTCTGCCAGGCACAGCCCTGGAACCCCACCTTGTCTGTCTCTTCAAGCCTAGCTGAGATGAAAATCTGCCTGAGGCCAAGTTCACAGGTAAGTTGTCCTACAAGGCTCAAATTCTAGGCATATATCCAGCAAAGCAAAGAGTAGAAGGTCATGCTATAGTCCTCCCTTCCTGGCCAATGTCAGCCTAGCTGCATTTCTTCCCATTTACCTTGAGCTGACCAAGGTAAAGGTCATCCAGGCAGGGTAACCACTAGAGATGTTGTTAAAGATGCACAGAGAGTATGGTCCAGATCTGAGGTAAAGGGAGCAGTGCTCTTCAGCAGAAAGCATAAAAAATGAGGAAGTGACAACACTTCAATGCCTCCCACAAAAATATCTGCCTCTTCTTGATCTGACTCCTGAGCTTTAAGGCCTTGCAAAGAGTACTGAATTAACCAGGGTGAATTGTTTCTTGTGCCCAGGATATTTCTGGTGTCTCTGCCTAGCTCTGCACTGTACAGAATAAAATGCCTTTGGATGCCAGTGTGGGAGGCACTTCATAATGCCCTGAGAAAGATCTTATCCTCCAACCTATTGGTAGGATCAGAAGTGTTCCCAAGCATCAGTCCATTGATCCTGTAGTGAAAGTTGCACAAGATGCATCTATATGCAAGACCCAAGGTGTCCTTCAGGGTGACATGTGTTTTGCCACAAAAAGGCTTTAAATCTTTAATGGGAAAGTGTACTTTGTTCCTCTCTACGAACACAGTAAAAGGCTTTAAATAATAGCTGTTCATGTGGCCCTGAAAAAGGTTGCCATGTGGCTGAACTCTATAAATCTGGACATTTGCTGAATTGATTTTGCCAAGAAACATACTATGGCTGAAAAATGAGCTAGAAGGATAAGGCAGGGGTTTCTTGCAGATGTCATGCTGCTGCTGCTGCTCTACAGAGAGCTTTGCTCCTCATTTGAAAAACATATTAAAGCCCACTGTAGTAGTGAGGAGGTTTCAGGTGGCTTGAGATGTTGCTGGATGAAGCTAAAACACTCTCACAGTGTAGGAACAGGATGAGCTTTAACCCAGTCACTGGAAGATGAGAGAAGAGCCCAGTCAGACACCAGTATACAGAATTGGGAGTCCAGGTGGACTGCCATGATTCATTCCCTCTCTAGTTGTGAGAGCAGAAAGCAGCTGCTGTCTCTTGCTTCCAAAGCTGATGAACATGGTGTGGGCTTTGTTTTGCTTTGTTTTTTTGATATGCTGGTGTAATTAAAATGCTCTTGGTTTGCCCATAGCATTTGCTTATGCAATACTGGCTATACCACTATAGTATTCATGAATAAGCAAACCACAACATTACTCTTTTATTTCCCCCCCCCCCCCTTCTTTCTTTTTCTTGTTAAATGAGAATATTTATGTGCCAAAGGACTCTAGCTGGTAACTGGAAGAGTTTAAATTCATGCCTGCACTTTTGGAGATACAACTTCTGAAGCAGATGAGTGCTAAAAACCTTCCAGTGCATTGGCTCTGTTTGCAACTCTGTCACTGAGCAGATTCCCTTTTCACCCCTGGAGCCAAAGGAGTATTTGTGCCTCTGTACATCTACAGGTGAGCAATTTTATTGAGCCCAGTAGTGTCCATGTTTGATGGGCTGGGCAGCTCCCAGGCTTCATTGACACGGTTGACTAGATCTGCACTGACTATATTGTCAATCTTGCTTCCATATGGCCACACACATGTGGGCACCCAAATATGACTCTTAACCTAAAAGCTGGAGTATTCCCCACTGTCTCCCACCAGTGCCTGGGGACAGATACTGTGTTCTATTCCATTTCTTCATGACCCTAAGATAATGTTGAGAACATAACCCATCTTCTAGAGGGAATTCCCTTGGTGCTAGAGACTCCAGAATCACCAGGATACTGAACTTTCTTCTCTGTCTTCTTACACAAAAGGATGGATTTGGACAAGAAACCAAAAGATCTTAGCAGTTCTGCCTATACTATTAAATGAAAGTCTAGTGACAAGTAAAGTCTACTAGCATGGAGCATCTCTTGTTCATTTCACTGAACTTGGTCACCATTCAAAAAGGGAGTTGCAAGCTGCCTGCTGGGAGTGGAGCTTTCCAGGAATTGTTTGGGACAGTGCTTGTTGGCATGAACGTAAACCAGCCAGGGACTGTGCTGATGATCTAAAAGTATGGCTCATCGAGTTCCACTAGCAGGGAACATTTTCTGACACTGTTTAATTTACCAGCACAGATGAAGCCAGAAATAGCAAGAACTTTGTATTTTTCTTCCCTCCTGCTTAGTTGGTAAGAGAGATATGCCCTTCATTTGTATTCTGGTTCACTTCTTGTCTGTCTCTCCCATGATGTGGTAGAATATTCATCTTTCATTTTCTTATATCCTCGTTTCTGGGTATAGGTCCTGAATGCAAATTTTCTATGTAGTCAAAGTGAAATTGTCCTGAAAAAGTACTGACAAAACTTCTTAGAAGAACCTGCCAAACAAAGCACATAATCAGTGCAGAAAAGATGCAAGGTCACAGCCAGGTATCCTAAATTGCTGGCTCTTCCTTGTTCAGTGCTGCTTCAAGTCCCTGGATATTTTTGTTTGCAGCTAGCTTCCAGGTCACGGTCCATTAGTCTGATCTGAAACCTCCACCCCCGGCCATACTTTGGAAATCAAGAACTGACAGATCAGGAAACAGAGAACAAAACTGATGCAAGACTGTTTCTCTTTAAGTGAGTTTTTACCACTAATGTGAAAAAAAAAACCCTCCTTCCATCCATCTTGTAGTGTTTCAGACTGCTGAGGACTTGTTTCTAAGTCTCTGTGTCCAATGATAGGTTCACAGCATGTGATCATTTTTCAAATGCTTTGTGGACTATTTTAGCAGCCAAAATGTGCCCATCATTCCAGTAAAATAACTTTCTTAATTTCCAGCCAGAGCCTTTTATTTCTCTGTAAATATTGACAGGAAGGGTGACTCAAAAGATAACTGTATCCAGGACTGCTTGCCGCAGTCTTACTGCTTTGCATCCCACTGTGGTCACTCCTTACCATTGTGTTGTTAAGTTTGCAACAAAGAATGCGGTGACCTAAGCATGTTTCATACATATTATCTGTAACCTAGGACTTGCTGCTAAAATAAAGGGTCCTCTGAGTTTGCTTTAGCTGAAAATGTTGGGATTTTGACCTCAGAAAAACACAAACTTGAGAGGAAAGGACAATTTAAAAAAAATTTTTTTTTTTTGGTCAAAACTGGAATGTGTAAATGTTCATCACCTCCTCTTTCCTCCTTCTTGCCCAGCATGGGGCACATGCCAGTCCCATCTCCAGTGAACACCGAGCCACTGGTGAAATGGAGCAGTTCCAACAGGACATCCTGAAGAATCACTTCTAGGATGAGCAGAGAGGTTTAAATGTTCTTTGAAAGTCTGAGTTGCAAATAGTTGACACTTTCCAAACAAAAAAGTGTTCTGAGATAACTCCCATGTAGATGCATGTGATGGCCGTAACAGGACCCTTCCAGAAGTGAGAAAATTACTTTGTGCAAGGATCATTTTCACACAATACTGGATGAGGAGATCAAGATGGTTGCAGTCTACATGGCCACAACCTTCCCCTATGGTTTTGGAGGATAAATTAATTAGACTATTTCTCAAGACAGAAAGGACTGTACTTTCCTTTCCCTTCCCCCTCGTCCCACTGACATTTTTAGCTCTAAGTCATCAGGTTGTGATAGATGACAGTTGCGTTTTGTGGCCAAACAACTTCCCTCTTTCAAATGAAACAACTTCTGAAAACAAAGCACAGCAGGAAAAAGTTCACAGAACCAAATGTTATTTTCATGGCAGCTTTTCCAAGACCACCACTTCTCTCTTTATTGCACCTTTGACAACAAGACACAAATAATTGTCACTATAGTAAAGACCCAAGCCACAGTTAATGTAGAGTTGTCCTGTCACTTGCTTGATGTGCTTTGTTGCTTAGAAAGGAAAGAGTGTGAGGCTGAAAATACTAATTTTTCCAGTGGCCCTGTGCAAGTTGCATTTGAATACCAAACACAATGATCTGTAGATCTCAAACTGATGAAATATTTAGTATTTCTTTGTGACATTGATTAAAAGTATTTTTAAGACTGGAAAAGATGGTTATTACCAGATCCCACGCAACACAGACCTCTGGTCCTGGGCCAGCTTGTTGAACTACAGCATTTTCTGTTAGAACCTGCTGAGTCTTCATTTAAAGTCCCTAGTTGATGGAAGATCTACTGTATATATAGATATGTTGCTGCAACAGTTTGTTACCTTCGCCATCAGAAGATGTGTGCATCATTCCTAGCCTGAATTGGTTGGATTCATCTTACCTAAATGTAAGTGTTTACAGGATGAATGTCCACAGCTGAGTTCATTGCCTGACAGTCCGTTCAGACTCAAAGGAGAGAAAAAGGCACCTGGTGGTGGGATCCATCTGTCCTATTTCAGTTGTTTGCTTTAGGGTTAAGAAGAATCTACATCTACAGTTGGCTGAGTGTGTAGAGGAATGGCAGAATTCTCAGAGAGTTTTAGATGTATCCAAGAGATAGAAGGCTAGGCTGTACTTTTCTTTGGACAGTAAAAAAAAAAAAATCTATATATATAGTTGAGAGTTTTCTTTCTGAACCTGAAAGAAAACGGTCATTCCACAACATTCAGCTTGTCCCTGCCTATGGCAGGGGGTTGGAACTAGATGATCCTTGAGGTCCCTTCCAACCTTACCATTCTATGATTCTATGAAAAGCATGTAAGAGCAATTACAGGTGAATCTAGTTCACTGGTCTGGCAATGGTCAAGGATGTAATTCTGAAAAACAGAATGTGAAGATGAAACAATCACTCATGGCAGTTCTCTGCAGTGCTTTCCCAGTAACTCCCACACACAGTCCAGAAGCTTTCCAAGTTGGATTGGTTTCTAGGATCATAGTGACAATATGTGGTATATTTGAAATGTATAAATTCCCCTCCCATGAACTTCTCAAATCTCTTCTTGCGCCCTGAAAAAGGTCTAGATCCACAGTGTCCTGTGACAAGATTTGCAGCCCAGCTCTGCACAGGGAAAAGAACATGCTCCTGTTTTGGTTTTTTTTTTTGGTTGTGTTTTTTTTTTTTTCCATCAAACACATCTCCTGCTTTTTTAATTTTATACCCCCTCATTCTTGTGTTGGGTAAAAAACATGATCAGTTCCTGCTTGCCTTTCACCTTTCATTTACATTTTACTGGTTCTTGACAAGCACTGAAAGCCAGGCAGAGAGGGCTGAACACAAGGGATAATCTTTTCACTATGAGGGTGGCAGAACACTGGAACAGGCTGCCCGGAGAGGTTGTGAGGCCTCCTTTCCTGGATACACCGAAAATCTGCCTGGATGCATTCCTGTGTGACCCACTCTAGCTGGTCCTGTTCTGGCAAGGGTTGAACCAGATGATCTTCTATGGTCACCTCCAACTCCTAACATTCTCTGACTCTGATACTGTGAAACAGATTTGATAGCTTTATACCTTCTACTATCCTTGAAGGTTCAGAGAGGTGACGAGCAATGGAAGAAATACTACACACCATCCTCTGTCCATTACAACCCATTCCTTTCATGCAGTTATTTTCCCTGGAGTGGGTGTAACATCTAATCACACTTTACCAGGCCAAGTTGTTTTGATAGAGAGACCTTTATGAAGGAAGCAGCAAATGCCATGCAGTGAGAAAAGACAAAAAGTGCTTCTCATGGTTCCCGCACTGAGTATCTGCTGCAAAACACTCACACGCACACTGTCAGCCGCAGATCTTATCGGCACGGGCCGTTTCCACTGAGACTTGTCGTGCTGTTTTCTTCTATCGACAAGGGGCATGCAGCAGTTGTGGAGTTTATAGACTACTTTATTTTGGTAAGTAATCTCCAGATCTCTGTGCTGCGAAAGGTTGTGAATTCCTGACTTAATAAGAAGCACAGCTGCAAATGTTGCTGTGCAAACGGAGCAGAAAACTCTGATGGCTTTGGCACAGTGTGCTGAACGGAGGGGCTGCAACACAACCTGCTCCAGAACAGTGGCTGTCCTGTTGGCATCCAAGGTTGTTTCCTCACCGAGGATGGGACGTGAAGACCCATCGAGAGAACTTCATCTGCTCTAGCCTGGATGACTGCAAGGGCTTGTGACTGTCTGCACACCAGAAGCATGACAAGTGCTAAGCATGGTCAATGCTAAGAAATAGGTACTGTAATCAGATTTAAGCCTAGTGAAGTCTTCTCCATCTGCAGGCATTCCTGCCCGGGCATCATGGGCATTCAGGAACTGAGCTGGCTTTGAGCACCTTAAACGAAACAAAGAGGTATGGCGCTGGCAATTTGAAAACTGTCTCAACTCTGTTCTCAGAAATGTCAACGTCTTCCTCTATGTTGCTTTGTTACATTTAGGCTTAATGGAGAGGAAAGTTGGGACTATTTCTGAAACATCCTCCCCTCCACTTTCTGAGGTCTCCAGCTTGTGTGTCTCCCAAAGCAGACAGATGCAGACAAAGCTTAGGGAAAGGACAAAAACTTCAGCATCTGGGTTTTTCAAAGGCTGGCTAGACAGGAGATGCTCAACATGCAGATCTAGCATGCTCTGTCCCTGGCGGAAGAAGGATGAGGCTTTAAGCTTGCCCAGGCATGGCTGTAGTCTCAGGCAGCAATGGCTGGAAATACCAACCCAACATGTGACTTCCCAGGCTGTATCTCTTGTGGTAATCTCAAAATCACCAGCAAAAGGAAAAACAAAACCCAAACGTCTAAGTAGCCTTATTTTTGAAGCTAGCAAAGCAATGACCTCCTGCCCTGTTTGATGCTGACTTTCCGGCAACTACTCCTTGCTACACTGTGCATCCCTCTGTGGGCTATCAGATCAGACTAGATGATGCTTAGATTCAGGAGGGGAAGAAATGAGAAACAAAGAATGAATTTCACCACTCAACTTATGATATCCTCACCCCAGGACTGGGTTTCAGTGTCAGATACTATACCATTCCCACAGGAACCAAACTATGGTCCCAGATAGGAAAAAAAACTTTGATGATGGCATAAGCCCATTGGCTGTGAATTAGTATTTGAATTGGAGAATGAGTGGGGAGCTGGCAGAAAACTGAGGGGAGCAGGGAGTGGCAGATAATTTATGGGTAAGTTCTTCAAAAGAGCTCTGTTCCCATTCAGGACAATGGAAGCTACTAGGGGCGACGCATGCTCTTACCAATCTGGTCACGTAAGCACAAACTCCCTGACTTGGTTTATGAAGAATACCCTTCAGTCTGACACTGACCTCTAAAACAAACAGAGTATTGCAGCCGCTGATGCCCCATTCATCATCGGGTGACAATGGGAGCCAGGGCCCGTGAGTGAACAGCGTTTCATTCAGGGGAGGACTGAATTGCTCTGAAGCACTCTTCATAGCACTGATGGTACCAGCTCCATGCTGCCCCGCAGGCACACTTCTGTGCCCATCCCAGATAAAACCCATCCAGCACTGCAGGGAATCCTGATACACAGCACACAGTTAGGTTGAGCTGCAGGGTGGAACAGCCAGCCTGACCCGGGGAGGGTTAGAAGGTGGGAGAGGTGAGAAGGTGCAGGTGTCCCAGTTTGCAAGAGGTGTCTCCTCACTCTGTGCTAAACCAAGGGGCAGTGCTGTTGAGGAAGAAAAATGGTAATAGAGGGGCTCTGGATACAGTCCCCTATGCACTGATAGAGGATACCAAGACCTGTGACCATAACACAGCTGTGGTGAAAGGTGATGGAGAAGCAGGGATGAGCAGTGTCGGGTGGAGAGCATGAAGCCTAGCTGGCAATTCTGTACCATTGCCAGAGGTGTAGGCACCTGCAAATAGACTGTAACAGGGGCACCAGTAACTCGCTAGCTTCCCCGTTGCAATCAACTCCAGGATAAGTTTTCTCCAGCTTTTTCTCTTACTCACGGCTCTCTTTGTCCAGGTGAGGACAGAGGAGATGACTGGTGGCAGAAGAAAACCACCATATCAGGTTTCAGAGGAAGGTGCAGGGACTATTTGAGGGCTCTCTATAGGGAACCAGGCCAGAAGATGGGTATATTCCCCCTTTCTTCGGCAGGCTAGGCTGAGTGCTAGAGCATGAAGATGCATATGCTGATTTCAGGGGCTTTTTCATTCACATTCTCCATCAATGGTTAATTCCTTCTGAATAAGCCTTGGACCATCTGATGATTGAGTCTGCTGATCACGTATCTAGATCACAAAACCCATCACAGTTTTACATATGTTCCTCATAAGGACCTCTGCGAATGACCAAAGTGGGTATGCAGCGAGTCATCCCCCTGCACAGACATTAGCATGAAGTGTGTGCTTACAGTGATCTTGCAGTGTATGTACAGATGTGTATGTTCACACTCTGAACCAGCCCAGCCCTTTCTAGTCAGGCATCAGGCTGAAGAAAAATGCTCTCACACATTTTCAGAGGGTGTTGTTTCAGGGACTAAGTCTGCCAAAGACTTGCCGCTCAGAGAAAGTGGTCTTGCACTGGTGTCTGAAAGACTGTAATGTGCAACATTATCTTTCAACAGGCATCTGTGTTAACGACTGAAATGAAATGATGGCACATTTAAAACTTCACAGTGCTGTTGCAAAACACTTGCCAAAAAAAATCCAACAACCCCCCCCCAAACCAAACCAATAAAAAAACAAAACAAAACAAAGCAAACAAACAAACAAAACCCCCCCAAAATCCCAAACCGATCCCAACCCTGAGCTGCTGCTGCTAGTTACTCTGAATTAAGCCTGAAAACAGCATAGCCAATGTCACTTGGAAGCAGACATATGGTTGCTAGCAAATCTAATTATCTCCTGAAAAAAAGAAACCACCAGTGCCTGTGTGAAAGGCTCAGGGGTGAGGGTAGGCATTGTCCCAGTGTTTGGGGTAATGATACGTGGATTTGTGATTTCATGAAATCACAGTGCCCTTGCCAAGTATGCAGTTGTCTGATCATGTGAAGATCACCTACCTAATGCTGGCTTGGCCCGCAAGGTATCTCAAATAAAGCAAGCAAAGGCAGCACTGTGAGAATTTGTGTCTTGATTTCCCAGCTCACTGCTCAGAGAGAGACAGTGTTATGAGGGTGAAATGACTCAAAACGAGTCATCTGGTCCATGCTGGTTGTTTCAGTTGCTTTGATTCTGGCAGGTGAAACTCGCATCTTCCTTCTCACAGCAAGCACAGCTTACAGCTGGGACAATGCTGCACCAAGGAGGACATTGAGGAAAGGAATTTCATATAGAGTGGGGCCAGTGAACAGCATGTGCTGAATAGCTCACTCCCCTTGCAGATGGAAGTTACAAACACGAAACACAGAGAAGGTGCCTATCTCACTTCATTCCTTCAAAACATCATGAGAACCACACATTGCCCAACATCAGGCTAAATGTTATTTCTCAGGATTATTTATTCTCGGGATTTCCCCCCCCCCCCCCCCCCCCCCCCCAGGATTATTTTTTGAGGATTTTTTAATAAACCATGTTAAGAATGACCCAAGTGGGGAAGACATGGTTTGGCTGAGTGAAAAGGTAGCCGACTGGCCTTCAAAGCTCTACTGTCAATGTCTGTGAGATTGATCCTCTCAGCCCCCAGAAAAGTGAGCAAGACTTGGTAATGTGGTGGAGAACAATATTCTTCAGTCTTGAGAAGGCTTAGGCAAGATCTTATTAGCATGTTCCAGTACCTAAAAGGTGGCTACCAAGAAGATGGAGATTTTCACTTACAAGGACTCAGGTGGAAAAGACAAGGGGCAATGGGTATAAGTTACTGCTGGGGAAATTCCAAATGGAATCCAGAAAAAAAAAAATTTCACCATGAGAACAGCTAGACACTGGGATACTCTCTCAGGAGAAGCAGTGGGCTCCCCTACATTGGAAAGTTTTGGAACTCAGCTTGACAGGGTGTTGGGCTATCTAATTTAAACTTTATAATTACCTAGACAGGTTTGACCAGATGATCTTCAAGGTCCCTTTTGGGCATCCTGTGTTTCTATGTTTTTCACTGTTCAGCATTTTCTGCTTTTGCAAAATCTTGAGGCAAAAAAACTTCTAGCCTCAGAGCATCTTGAGGCTAGAAGTTGCTGCAATCCAAACTATGAGCTGTGAAACTGCAAGTTCTGTGCTTGTTTACTCTGTGCCATTTTCCATGGACATTGTGTCCAGACCATCTCCTAGTCTCTGTTTTTTTTGACATTACAAGAGCCATGCCTTCAAACTTAATCCCTTGACCAAATTTCTTGAGCCCTCCTATTTTTTTGGCTTGTGCACCAAAGACTCAGTTTAACCTTTTGCAATAATGAAACACTCCCTGGGATAATGCCTGAAGTCTCTGCCCGGTTAGCAATTATTTAAATACACTGTTATGAATAGGATCAAAGCCTTCTCTTATTGAAACACTTCATTCCCGATGCCAGAAGTTGTCACCGCATGACAAATGGATTGCCCGTTCTCTTCTCACAAGTGTGCTCTAAGCAGACAGGGCTGGGCAGCCTGTGGGATGGGGAGTTTAATTAATAACAATATTTAATTTCTACAATGGAGCACTTAAGGGAGGATGAATATTGCGGCAGCTGCCGTGGTGCAGACGATGTGTCTGTCTCCGGTGGCCAGCAGAAAGCAGCTTGGCGTGCATGAAGAATGCCTCCAGCAGCAAAAAAGCCACGCACAAGTGTGAGCTCTGTAGCTTGCCTCTCTAAGAGTTGCCTCAAATACTTCAGCCAGGCCCATTTATTTATTTATTTATTTATTTCTCTCAGTTACTGAGCAGCGTAAGTGTCATCGTTCCTCCAGCTGATAGTAGCTATGGAAACGGTGACATCACCACCGACATAGCAATACATAAAAATTCAAATGGCTGGGGACCGGTTGCTAGGAGAGCTCCGCTCGGGAAAGTCATCGGGCAGGCAGCCAAGGGACCAGAGTCTGCTGAACATGTTGTACTTCACCCTGGTGATTTTACTCTCCTCCCCTTATTTTCCCTTCCACATGTAAGCCTTCTCCCTCTCTCTTCTTTTAAGTTTCTTTTTTCTTCGCCCCTTTCCATCCCCCTCACTACATTCACCGTTAAGTTATCTCAGAGATTTCAGCAATGGGCACATGAGCTGGTGTAGCTGCATGTTACCGTGATGTGTGCAAGGTCAGGGAAGAACACCATACACTGTACTTACCACCTCTGTAGCACCCAAGTTACAAAGGTTTGGTTTGGATCACTTGTGTATGAGGATTTTCCACTAAGTTTTATGTATACACTCATTAGAGAAAAATGTGACAGAAGTCTTCAGAAACAGAGATAACCTGAACAAAGGACAAGGAGTAACCTCTGTAACAGGTAAAACCTCGTATTGCAACCTGTCTGAATTTGGGAAGCAGAATTTTTTCCAGCAGTCTGAGTCACACCCTGTTTCTGGAGAGCTGGCACTTATCATCTGCTGATTTTGGATCACTGGTGGTCAAGGGCAACAAGTGAGGTAAGTCTTGTAGGGTAAGGTGTTGGTTTTGATTAGACCAAGATTATTGGAACAAACTAGTTAGACCAAGATTATTTTATTGGAACAAACTAGTTAGAAAATCCACCAACCATGGAAATCTGAAAGGATCTGGTGAGGCAGCCTGTTTGTTCATTCCAGCATTGTTGGTTGGCCTAATGTGGGATCCTGCACACAGATCTGGTCACAGGCCCAGCGCATGCATCTCCCTTGGGGCTACCTGCACAAGAACAGGTGGGACAACTGCTATGCCCATACTTATATTCAATAGAGCCAGGGGTCCAGGTTTAAATTTGTTTCTATGTACATACAAATACATGCACATGCACACATATAAATACACACACACACACACACACACACATATATATTATATATAATAATAAATAATATATATATATTTGTATTTTCATCTCCCGGATTGAAATGCAGAAGAAGCTGTCCAAGTAGATTTTCACATGACCACCCAAGTACTAAAAAATGGCAAGATCTCAATAAAAGTAATATTCATACTGAATAGTCCTGGTAAGTGACCAAAGAGTGAAGTGGTGTTGGAAAGCTTTGCTTAGGAATTACTCATCAAAATTACTTGGTAAAGATTTTTTTTTCCCATAAACTGAACGTGCAAAATTCTTAGAGTGTAACCAGAAACGGAGAAGGAAACAGAAAAGAAAAGGCATTGCATAACCTATTATCAGAAAGTCTCTGTTTCTTGAGAAATGCATGTGTACTCAGCACACTCCAGCCACCCACGTGAACCCAGACACAACCTGAACATGAACGTGAACACCAATTGCAAGCCAAATGATTTTCAAGTTTATGAACTGAGTTGTGTGTATTAAATTTGTCTCGCTCAGGGCACAACTGTGATTTGAGTTATTCATGTTTATTAAATGTAGTGTGGATTAAGCACTGAGGTCTTCTCAACTAAGGCAGTAGAAGCTTGAGTTAATAAGGCATCTTCTGGTGTGGAAGAAAGTTCACTACAACTGCAACACACTGCTTTATGAGTATTTCACTTTCTTGTGCTGGTATCTCCTCCAAGAAGCCTTCCTTGTCCATGCTGCAGCAAACTGTGCTTGCTCTGCCTTGGAGATTCATAGTTCACCGAACTGAGCTTCAGATTTCCTGTGAGTTGGATATCTCACACTGACACTTAAACTCGAGTATCTTCATTTACTAAAAGCTGCTCCTCTAGGAATTGCATAGCATGATTATGCTATGGTTTAAAAACACATTCCTGGCTCAGTATATCGACTATGATGAAAGAAGAATAAACATAAACAAGACCAGTCTCCTTAAGTTTGGAAAACAATCAAAACTATCAAAAGCTCTTTGAGTATTCAGCTGTAAGAATAGGCTTGTCCAAGCTGGCAGTATGAGTTGGACAAACTTTCAACAGACAAGTCAGATGTGTGTGGTCTTGGGTCCTAGGCTTAGCTCAGGCACTGCAACATACTGATGAATCCAAACGGATCAGCTCCTGGAGCCATCCCACTCTGTATAGTTAAGGAAAGTCTACTGGATTTCCTGAACAATGTGTGGTGGGTACAAGAACTTCACTTCCATGTCCCTGAGTGGAATAGCACTGAAGAACAAATGAAAGGCTTTATCTTATGCTATTGATGATTCCTGAGTCAGCTGATACCTCTAGCAGAAGTATTTGAGTTGCAGATACTCTGATGCTCCTTCATCTGCTCACTGTCACTTGAACTCATTCAATAAAAGCTCATTAGTGTAAGTGCTCTGTGAGCATTTCCATTCATTAAATAGTCACTACTTTTGTGGTATTCCAACTATTTCCCTCATTTCCTGTGTATTTGGTATCCCACCCTCCAAAAAATTAATAGGATACTTAGTGATGAATCTAGAAAGAAGGAGGAAACCCAGGGTTGCATTCAGAGGAATGAGAGCAGGTTTATGGATCTGAGAGGGGTGTGAAATAAGGCTTGAGATTCTTGGGGACCCTACAGTTGACTTGACCAATGCAGTAGAGTGGAAAGTTACTTTAAATTGCCTGCACTAAAAAGAAAATAATAACAAAACCCCCAGAATCAGTTAGTCATGTGTTAACACTTGGTAACAGGTTGGTAATTGAGATCGGTGTCACTAAGCATAGAATCTGTCATGGAGGTTACACCTCCTACCCTACCTTTGCTAGATCAGAGTCTGGCAGCTGTGGGAGAAGGGAACAGGGTCTAGACTGGTCATGCATGTGTTCAGTCCTGTGTTTGCTGGACATCTCCTCATCAGACAGCAGCTATTGAGTTTGTATCACTGTTTGGGAGGAAGATGAGATAGACTTGTATATCTGTGTCCTTACAGTGCAGTCAGCAGAGGATTTCCCATCATATTCTGGTGAAATGATAAATAAAAACCAATCCACTGAACTAAACTGAAGATTTTCCACTGGACTTCACAAACATTCCTCTGCTCGGTGTGGGGTTTGAATGTGGCCAGTCTATGATAACGCTCTTCTGTCTGAAGGCATCTGCACTGCCACAAGCTCAATCTATTGTTTTCCTAGCTTATTGTGAGGGGACATAAAATATTTTGGACAAGCTGCTACGTATTTTACTGTCACTTTAGCATAACAAGCAAGGATTATTCTTTAGTAATCTTGATGGAAAACAACATAGAAGTTAATCACAAGTCTCTTTTAATGAGTATAGCCTTAGCAGGATTTGATTCTTCTTCCCCTGAAATAAGGCAGGCATTCTACTGTCCATTAGGATACAAGATCTTTGGTTACCTTCCATGGGAATTTAAAGGCGTTAAATTAGCTACAGGGGGGGTTTCACTATTGTTTCCTAGGTGTAATGGGAGTGGATTTAAATTTACAAGGGGAAAAGCTAATAATTAAAAATAGAACATAAGGGCTATAAAATAAAAAATGAGTTCCCCTGGACTGGTTTACAAAACTTCATGAAAAGTGGGGCTCCTGCTGTGTTATGCAGGGGAGGGTAGAGGGAGTGGAGGGTTGTTTGAAGCTGAGGTTTGTTGCAAATTAATTGCTTGTAGCTTCCATGGACCTTACAGCCTATAAAGATGTTCTTATTGTGGTTTTCACTGATTATTTCACTGAGGGTTCTCTCCCCTTTCTTGCTGTTACCAAAATCACATATGAATGAACAGAAGTGTTGGTGAGGATATTGGAGAGCTACAAATCCCACAGAACTGTCAGACCTTAAGTACTTAGGGTACAGATCATAGCTGTTTTCAGTTCCCTCTCATATTTCATGCATTTGGCTCATTTCCATGCAGTGTCCCATGGGCCAGTGGCAGCCACTCAGTCCAGAGTGTATCATGGTTCCCATCTGAAAGAGATCTGCAGGTCATAGGGGTTTGAGGTTTGATCAACCTATACAAGCCCTGACATTAAAATAAATTTTAATTTTTTTTTATTTAAAAAACAAACAAAACAAAACAAAACCAGGGTTCCTTTCAGACTTTCCCTGATCTGTTTTTGGCCCTTGACCACTAAACAGGAAAGACCTGCTGGCATTTGTGGTATCTTAGGTTTTTACTTCAGAATATGGTAGGGACTGGAATCAGTTAGTATTACTGTAGCTTTGCCAGGCCCACGTGATGGAATTGTACCTGTCCTTATGTCAGATCATGTGTCTAGGCAGGTCTGGGACGTGACCATTTGTGCTGTTGGATCACTCTGCAGGAACCAGAAAAGTTGGAGAAAGGTCTGCTGGCAATACAGCAACCTGGCAGAGGAGGGAGAACTATCAAGGGGAGCTCATCCTCACTTGCATTCTCCATCACAGTCCAAAGACAGAAGGGCTGTGAAATCTCGGGAATCCCAGCTGGCACACCACCATAATGCTCCAGTACACCATTGCTGGCAAATAGGTTCAAAAGAAACTCCTGTTCTTGGTGTGTTTCTCCTGTTAGGGGAATTTTAGCTTGCCCATGCCAGAAACGCCTGTTGCTCCCATCTTTTTCATCTATCCAGTCTCATTCATCTCCTCATTCCCTTTTTCTGCAAGCCATCAGTTATCGTTCTTACTATTTTAAACTTCTGACCACTACAAAAAACCCTTCTGCATTTCCTCTGACTCTCGCTGCTTTTTTCAAACAAGCATTTGAATTATGCTGTTTTGTAGAACTGCCACTTTTCACTGGTTTTGTTTTGTTTTGTTTGTTTTTTTGTTTTTTTTTCCCACTCCTAGTCTATTTTCAACCAGATAATATAAACAGTTCTCCAGGGACAGCTAATCCCATATGAAGACATCATACTAGTCTATTGATGAGAGGGCTATGAAGTGCTTATGGGGAAAACAGAGTTATCCAGGCAGCCACTATTGTGGCTTCAATAGCACTTCAGCCACAGGAACATTTTTCAAGGGTATAGTAATTTTAAATCTATAGGGAGACAGAAAGTTGGATACAAAGCAGGGTGGGGTTACCAAGCTTAATCCCCAGAGCTTACTTGCCTAAGATAAGGAGTGGTAGAAATGTTGTGTACTGGAGTTAATGCCTTTGGGTGCAAGCATATTTGTTGATCTGAAGGATGCCGTGAGACACTAGCATTAGTCAGGTCACTCATGACTAGTATTGGACTAGGTCTCCTACTGATCCCATAACAAAAGGAGCTGAGAAAGGAATCATGAGCTTTGTGCTCAGCATAAGTGAAATTTTTGTTCCACTGCTGTGACTGGGACACTGTTTAGCACCCTTCTGTAAATGAGCTGTTTAAAGATGTGTACTTCACTTCTTTTTTTTGGAGAAGGACCACAAAAAGTTGAAATATGTTTAGTTCCATCTTAAATTTCAAGAGGAGGAAAGAAGAGATGAAGGAAATCTGTTATATTTACTGTTGTGGAACTGTTATATATCAACATATATGATTAAGTGCCACAATCTGGGCTCAAGCTTTCATTATCAAGAACAGATATATTTTGAACAGAGAAGAAAGTCTCAACCAGACCTCTTGGTCCTTGGCACAAGGACTGGGTGCTTGCATAAAGAAAAGACTGTGAAGTTGGTGCAATTCTCAAACAAAACTGCCGGCAGTCTCCATGGCTGGAGGTGTTTTGTGACAGACTCTTGGCTCATGGAAGCTCAGCTTCTGCTGTTTGCTCCCCCAGCATATTAATCATTAAGCTGTAGATGGGTGGAGGGGAACCAGTGTGTTCAGTTTCTAGCAGGACATTTATGTGTTGAGATTGTTGGTCACTTGAGATGACAGAAGATCAGATTAAAGACTATATCTGAAATGTTTTCAATGGCACTGCACCTTAAAAGAGCAATTCAGACATAGGGTTGCTAGTGCAAGCAACCCTGTGTCATCCAGGAGAGGTCCTCTGATCCACTATTCAACAACTGCCTTTTTCCATGAACTGAGCAGAAATCAAGGACCTTGTGGCTAAGGCTAAAGAAAGTCTGTTTCCCATTGATTTCTTGAATTAGTGTCTCATGGTAACTTTCACCTGGGCTGTCTACTTGGATAAGCAAAATGGTAGAACAGTAAGTCTGATCCAGAGCAAAACAACTTCAGCCTTAAAAATCAGTAGATCCAGAGACTGTCCTGGTGTCTCACATGGGCTCTTTGAGCTGTCATTTCTCCTCCTTGTCTCCTATTTCCCCCTATACAGTGAAAAGGTAATGCTGCAAAGCTATTTCCCTGTGTAAGAAGATCACAAGGCAGAAAGTTGCTCAGCAATCCTTTTGTAACCACACTTGTGCCATGTCACATCACCAGCAGCAGATGGCTGGACAGAGTAAGGCTGCCAGTTTGTATTCAGACCATCTATTTCCAAAATCCACACTACTGGTGTGAGACTCAGCAAAGGCAGCAGTTCTTGGACAGAAACCTGGGATGATTTCACTTTGCAAAGTGTTTCTGTCATCAGCAAACCAGACTCTGATGAGTACTCAGCATTTTAGTCTTTATACAGAAATAAATGGCGAAATTCCCATGATCTTCAAAGGTAGTATGACCCTGAGTCTGCATGTAATGTATTACTGTTAGATGGAAACACTTGCTGGGTTCTGTTATTGGTGAGATTCTGAGTTTTATTTGTAACTGTTGTATTTTCGTTTATTTTGGCACTGCAACTAAACTTTTCAGTTTATTCAAAGGATGAAATAAAATATGGTCCAAGACAGTTTAGTCTATGGATCTTTCCACAGTACAAAAATCCAGAGATTTGGATCTGATTGTATTTCTGAGCACAGACCTGGGAAAGGAGGAGTGGTGGTGAACTCAGCTCTGTTTTGCAGCATTGATCCCAGCTTCAAACGTAATCACCTCCAAATGTTGCGGATTGAGTCTCTGCTTCAGTGAAGAAGTAGAATTTTCAAGGAAGAAGCAGGCCAGAAAAAGTAGTTGACAAGATGTGATGAAGCTGTGCTGGGAGGAAGAGGAGGCAACTGCACTGCTCACCAGCATGGCTGCAGCTGCAAGAGAGGTGGGAAGGGGCTGGCTGAACAGCGATTTGCACAGGTCACAGCTGAACCCAGCCCTCAGGAAGCCACTGCTCAGTGACTGCCAGGCTGTCTTAAGCCCCACGTGTGAGCCTGGGATCCATGGATGTTCCTGGAGCCAGCAGCTGGCAGGCTGCCTTCCCCCAGGGCTCTCCTCACCTGTACACACACTTTATCACAAATGCAAAGAGCAGACCAGGATCCTCAAAGGGGTTGCCAGCAACTGAAGGCTGATTTATGAGTTGCTGTCAGATGCGATGTGATAGAGGGAGCTTTGCAAGCTTCCCAGGGAGACCAGGTGGCTATGAAGAAACCTCTTTAGGTCAGGTGCTGTTGGTGGTAAGTGCCCTTGGCTTAGCTTAGAAAATCGTGCTTTCTGCAGCTGAACATCTGAAGGAACCTGAGACCGGGAGGAAATGGATGGGCAGCGATTCTTCATGTCCACATCTGTGGCAGACAGGAGCTGGATTGCTGAGGGCAAGTTATTCCCTAATTGAGCATTAGTGCTGTAGCTGACCCAGCAGGCCCAATTAGGGGCCACGACCATGTTCAACCCTATGAGCTGAAACCAAAGTAATCATATGCATTTTGAGAGACACCAGTAAACACAGCGAGCAGATGAGAGAAGGCGGTGAAGGGAAAAGCTGCAGTAGAGCCTCTTGCCTTCCTCTGAAGCACCTGCTTGTGGTCACAGCTGTAAGTGGAGTACTTGACTCAGGGACTGCTCTCACATAGTGACTTCTTATTTTTGGCCCAAGACCAACCAGCTTCCTGTCTCAGCAGTTTGCCATAGGATATGCAGTGGACCGAGCAGAGGCAGAAGAGGAAGACCCATGTGCGGTTTTCCGCTTAGCCCCTTTGAGAGCAGGGTAGATACTCCTGAACTGAGACAAAAAGGTTCCACCTCTTTGTTCATGAACACATCTGCACGGGTCAGTGTCAGAATTGTGAGCTCTCAGCATTTCTGCTGAAAAGTTCCAGATCAGTTTTGCAAGCAGGGTGGGCAGATGGCATCCAGCTGAAGGACTCCATGGCACCATTTGTCATAGTGAAGAGCCACCAGGCTAGAAGAAACTTTCTTGGCTCCTTGCACTCCAGATATTGCAAGTGGCAAGTCCGTATGCTGTCTCCCACATCCTGTGAGTTTATTCACATCTCATTAGGAGCTGTGCTGAGATGCTATGAGAGCTCACTGATTCTACAGCGTGGCTTATAAGCTTCTGCATTTGTCACTCTACATTTCTGTCTCATGCTGGGTTTCAAGTGTGTGACAGGTCTCCCTAGTTGCCCAGGAAGGTCAAGATCCTTCTTGGTCAAAACTCTCTTCTTCATGTTTGATTCTATTTTCCATTCTGAATTTGATGTGGAGTCAACTTTCAGACATGTTTCATAAAACTGCCTTTCCCTTGGTCTTCTGTTCTCATTCTTCCTTTTTATTTTCATTTGAACAGGACTGGTCCTGACTCAGCCACCGACATGGATCCAGATGGTCACACTGGGATGTGACCTACAGCAGGCAAACACTGTGCCCAGGGCACACAGAAATGTTCCCAGAGCAGAGATCCTAGGACAAAATGCTCTGCATGGTTTGTCCAGAAGTAGTAGTTTTCCTCCCAGGAAAACTGTTCCTGCAGGGGCTCAGGCTGCTCCGAAAGGTCTTTTTGCTAGGTTTGTGTTTGTGCACACATGTAGCTACGTCTGTGCAGAAATGCTAGCAATGCAGAATACAAAATATTTATTCCCAAATAAATGTGTATGTAAATGTATAAAATATTTACACTCAAAAATGGAGGATTCTGCCCGTGCCCAGGAGCAAACCCAAGCTGACAGCTGCCTCCAGCCCTGGCACTTCCAGGGCAGGAGATGCCGCTCTGCCACGCCGCTGCCCGAGCAAGCCGGGCTTGTCGTCAGTGATGAAAGCTGGCACGTTCCCCTGCCGTGTCCCTCGGAGAGGGCAAAGGGGACTTGGCTGCCTGAGCCATCCCTCCCGGCCTCACGTGGAGCGAGGAGTGGCCACGCCGGGCCCCCGTGGCGTCCCCGTGGGTGGCAGGGCTGGCTGCCACCGTCTCTCCGCTAATAGGATCAGAGCTCGGGGCGGGAGCCAGGGTGGCCGCTTGACGCCGTCCCCGTGTGCCTGCGCCTGAGGAAGCGGCAGCTCATTGCAGGGCATGTGAGCGCGGGAGGCGAGCCGCCTGCTGCCGGCAGCCAGGCTGCCCCGGGTCCTACCGCCTGTGCCGCGGGGCTGCGCCCGCTGGCGCTGCTCCACCCTGTCCTCCAGCAGAAATCCCTCCTCAAAGAGGTTTGCAGGGGCCTGTGAGTTCAATAGAACTCCTCCTTGGCTGCGTGCCCGGCTCGGGGTTTGGGCTGTGAGTCAGGCAGTGGGGGAAGGCGGCCAGGGGATGCAGTCATCGGCGGGGGGAGATTTGCACTCCGGAGCCTCGCTTACGAGTGAGAGGTGGTTGGAGGTGGGGTTTTAGAGGTGGAAATGCCCCCATTTAATGCTGCTGCTGAGCCCTGCTGTACTAGAGACTTGGAGTCACTGCAAGGTGGGGGCTCCAGGCAAGGGACCCCGGCGGTGAGCTGCAGAAAATCTAGGTCTCCTGTGGCGTCTGGGAGAACCCTGTCTCCTCTGGGATGCTAAAGATAGCTCATGTGCCCTTACATCAGCTGGCCAGTATCATCTTGTCCTACCTAGGACACAGGCAGACTTGCTGGATCTGCTAAGCCCTTGGCTCAGCTCGGTTACCACTCTCCACATGACAGCTTCAGGAAGGAAGCTCTTCAAGTCACTTACACATCTTCCTTGGGTTTGATTGTGAGAAAAGAACTCTTGGCCATTTTATGTGGGGTCAGATGGAGATCCCAAGGGAATCTGGGAGTCGAGATCTTGTACCAGATGTCTATCTGTGCCCTTATTTCTGTGACTGCTAGGTAAGGGGGAAAGGACTAAATAGCTCCCTTTCCAGGGCTAATTAAGTGACTTCATTTGTTGCAGATATTTCAGTAGGCCCTAGTAGTAACAGGATAAGGGATAATGTTTCTAAACTAAAAGAAGGTAGATATAGACTAGATATAAGGGAGAGGTTGCCAGACCTGCCACAGGTTGCCCAGAGAGGTGGTAGATGCCCCATCCCTGGAAACATTCCAGGTCAGGTGAGATGGGGCTCAAGCAGCCTGTTTTAGTTGGAGATTCTCCGGTCACTGCAGGGGTGTTGAACAAAATGACCTTTAAAGCTCCTTTCCAATGGAAACCATTTTATGATTCTATGAAGTGCACCCTAGCCTGCTTTGTGTAAGCTGCGAGCTAAGACCCTGCTATAGCTAAGTGGGAGGCAATGCAGAACAGCTCCCAGCATGGGCAGGGTACTTGCTTCTGCCATAGCTTTGGGAGTGACCCTCACAGGGTGCTGTGCAGGCATGAATTGGATTCAAGCAAGGCTTGACAGCAAGCTACAAATCAAACTGATACATCTAGGGGAATGGAGCTGCTCTAAGACTCGTGAGCTTTGTCTTATTTAAAAATCCCTAAACTGGGACACAGACCTGACCTCCTTCAGGATGTTCCATTTAAAAAGAATACTGCATCCCTCTTCTGAAATCACATAAATCACAGAAACCAGGGATGCTAGCATCTGCTTGGATAATTTGGCTGACTGAGCATGACTTTGATTCATTTATTTTTTGAGAGGCAAATATGTGGCTCAACTGGAGACTAATTCTCTCCCTCTCCTGAGATTGTCTTTAAGAGCTAAATCTCATCCCTCTCTCTCGCTCTCATACCTCTGGAAACAATTGAATCAATTCCTTGTTTATAAAATCCCTGTGTTTGTGTACAGTTGACAAAATAAAACCTGTCTTCTGTTTTCCTGCCAGATATCAACAGCAGGAGTCTTGGAGGAAAATTTTCACTTTATTTTGTGTTTCTCACCCTGCTACCGCAAGAAAGATGCACCTTTAGAGAAATAGGAAATGAAGTCCTACTCACATTAAGGAATTCAGGTCTTGACCTAAATCCATTTTTCATCTAAACCCGAATCCAAATACAACCTGATTTTCAGAAGCTGATAGCTGGACTTGAAACACACGACGCAGACATCTCTGTCACAAATACAGAGCCTAAAGATGTGCCTTAATAGCTGTTTCTCAGGTGTCTACTGGCTCACACATCCCTCTAGCTGAGATTCATTTTCCCTGACCTTAGCTGTCTTATGGTGCAGAGGATCTGTGCTATTTCAGACTGAGCAGCAGGATGGCACAAAGCAAAATCTCAAAGGAAGGGTTCCTCTCATCTATTTTGGATGTCTTCTTTGGGTGAGAAGAATTGTATCAGGACCTCACAAACATTTAAGGAGACTGGGAAGTAACTTGCTGTCATGAAGATAGGCACCTTTGGTGCAAAAATGCCATGACTTGGTGCTGGAGAAGCACTGCACAACTACACCTGTTAGGCACATGTGAGAGTGAGGCAGCTGGGGCTCACCATAAACAGGATTTGTAGGGAGAATCTGGGATGCTTGTGTGAAGGACCCAAAAGTTGTGCTTCTGTGCAGCATTTCAGATGTATCTCTGTGCTCCAGAGATTTTCAGACTTACACCGAGGCCAAAAAATTAAGGAAAAAAAAAAAAAAGTATCTTTGTCCAATGTTAAAAGAGAAACCAAGTGGCTTAATCAGTTCATCTCTCTGTTCTAATGTCAGGCTGGCAAAACATCCCAGCTTCTCCCAGACCCAGGCCAGTCACCCTTGGCAAACACAGGTCAACACTAGTAAAAGTTTTTGGCTCTCCCACTCAACCTTTGGCCCTCAAGCTTGTCATGCTTTGCTGTTGCCAGCAGTGTTCCAGGGTTCAGGGTAAGTGATTGCCTGAGCTTCACATGGAAGTCCCTGAGGCTTTGTTGTGACCAGGCCTGGTATAGCCATTCTGTCCCAGTCCATCCTACAAAAGGAGCAGGGACTTTGAAAAGAAAAACAAGTACACACACAGAGCCATTCTTGCACAGCTGTGATCCTTTTTAATTCACACCCTCCATTTGTTTGAGCTAGCATCCTCATGTAGACAAGCTGTAAATTCAGTTCTGACAAAAAAAATCAAGCTAGTCCTCGCCTTTATTAATACTCATCAGACATTTGGTTCCTGCCTTTGCAGCTCTGGAAAGCAACCTCTTCTAGATTTTCTGTACCTTGGGTTAACTGATACCCAGGTTCTTCAGGGTACTTCTACTGTGAAAGTATATTTAAAACAATGCTTCCCATGCCAGGATTTTGGCTGTGGAGAGATGTCCAGGGCAGATTTTATTAACTGATAGGCTTTAACTGCCTGGGAATGTTGTGAAACACATCAAATAGCTGGTTGTGGTTTAGAAGAAACAGTTAGCCAGCAGCACCATGGTACCTCCTGCATGGGAAACGAGAAAGACTTCTGTTACTAGTTGCAAGAGGTCACACTAGCAAGGAAACTGCTAAGTGTCTTTAATTGCTTTCAGCAAGCAGTCCCTGTGTTGTGGGTGAATGTTACTTCTGCAGGAGGTAACACATCTTGCTCCTTGCCTGGAGCAGCTGAGCTGCTGCTGTATAGACTGGCTGGAAACTGGCCCCAGCGTAAGGGAGTCTGAAAAGTGCCAGTGCAGTTTTTAAAATGCCATGAAAAGGAGCCTTATCTTCAGGCTGATAGAAGTTGTAGCTAATTTTACCTTGGCATACCTAATTTTTATGTGTAATCTAAAGTAAACACACAGCAAAGGGAAGGTTGTGCAGCTTCAGTCAGCACTAAACTTCACAAAGCCAGCTCCAAGGAGGGGATAATCTTTCCCTTGTCTAGTTTGTTTGGAAAGAAAATGAAACTTGCTTGTTCTCATTGTGTGTTTACCCATTGTGTGCACAGTGCTTCTCAGTGGGACAAAGTACAGCTTTTTTCTGCAGTGCAAAACAGTCTATAAACATATTCACTTGCTTTCTTAAGTGATTAACAAAAAAAACTCAGCTATTTTTGCCAAAAGAGCAATTTCAGGTCTGCCACAAGTACAATGAGAAATTGAGGTCTGTATTGCTGTGAAAGATTCATAGAGTCATGGAATGCATGGGGTTGGAAGACACCCTCGAAGGTCATCTTGTCCAATTTCCCCACAGTGAGCAGGGACATCCTTAACTAGATCAGATTGCTCAGAGCCTCATCAAGTTTGACCTTGAATATCTCCAGGGATGGAGCCTCCATCACCTCCCTGGGAAACCTGTTCCAATATTTCACTACTATCTGTATAAAGAACTTCTTCCTAATGTGCAGCCTAAATCTACCCTGCTGTAGTTTAAAGCCATTGCCCCTCATCCTATCACTACATGCTCTCCTAAACAGTCCCTTCACAGCTCCTTCAGATACTGAAATGATGCTATAAGGACTCCCTGGAGCCTTCTCTTCTCCTGGCTGAGCTGCCACAACTCTCTCAGCCTGTCTTTGTAAGAGAGGTGCTCTAGTCATCTGATCATCTTCATAGCACTCTTCCAGATCCATTTCAGTGGGTCCACATCCTTCTTGTGCTGAAGACTTCAAAGAAATGTCTTTATTTCTATTTCACAGAATCACAGAATTATTGAGGCTGGAATAGACCTGAGATCATCAAGTCCAGCCTATAACTTAATACCACCATATAGACTAGACCATGTCACTAAGTGCCACATTCAGTCTTTCCTTAAACACCTGCAGGGATAACCACTCCACCACCTCCCTGGGCAATCCATTCCAGTGTCTGATTACCCTTTCCATGAGAAAGTGCTTCCTAATACCCAGCCTAAAACTCCCTGGAACAGCTTCAGGCCACAGGTCAAAGGTTGTCTAGGAGAAGAGCCTGACCCCCACCTTACTACAGTTTCTCTTCAGGTAGTTGTGGAGTGTGATAAGGTCTCCCCTGAGTCTCCTCTTCTCCAGGCTGAACACCCTCAACTCCCTCTGTCTTTCCTCATTTCTTGTGAACATTCATGGTACAACCTGTGCAGAAGCAGGAACTCTCAGGGACTCTCTGGTTCATGTTGTAACCAGCACTGCAGTGCAGTTCAGCACACTCTTCTTGTTTGAAGAGGGAGATGTTGCTTCTACAAGGCAGGTGGGCAAATGAGTCATGGTCAGAATTAAGCCAGGCATGCAGCCTTGTAAACCTCATTGCTTAAAGGTGCTGCTGGTCTGCTCCTCGACAACAAAAGAAGGAAACTGACCATGCTATGACTAATGAATTGGGTTGATACAGAATAAAGTGATGTAGTAGATACAAATACTGTCTCCAACAGATGGTTAAAGCCTTATCAGTGGGAACATTTGTAGGTGACTATAATTATTGACTGATTTAACCATTTATGAAAACACAGAATAGTAACACTTACCACATGTTAAGAGCACTGTGGTGTGAACTATTCCTGGAAAATGACGTCTCACCTTTCATTAATAAATCAGATGACAGGATTTTTTTTTTTTTGCTTTTTCCCTTGCAAAATTGCTCTGGATAGTACAATACACACTAATAGAGCAAAGACACAAGTAAGACATCTGCCAGCCAGGGTTGGTATGGCAGAAGTGACACAGCTATCCCTTTTCCTGCTCTCTTGACTCTTGTCCTCCCAGAATTTAATAGAGAGCAAGACAGTGAGCTTCTGGAGTCTGCCTTTGGCAGCCACTTCTGATTGTTGATCAAAGCAGTGACACATGACTACAGAAGCATGTAGAGTAAAGTGAAAGGACTGGTGAAGGGCCATGCCTGGCACCTTCAACACATCTGCTTAGAGCTATTCTCATGGAAAAAGCTCATCAGCACTGAGTTCACTGTGCCAACATGCTTCCTTGTATGATTTGCAGGAGCTCCAGATCCTGATGACATCACCAAAAGGCTACTTCTTCTTACAACAACTGGAAGAGATCATGGAAAGCAGATGAAAAAAAAACAAACAACAAAACTATCCACAGGCATATATTTCCTTTTTATGCACTGATTACACACACACACACACACACACACATATCTATCTATCTATCTATCTATCTATCTATCTATCTATCTATCTATCTATCTATCTATCTAGGCTACTCTGGGGCTGTGGAGGTGGAATATGTTTTTCCCTCCTGGTTTTTCCCCATCCCTAACCTCTCGGTCCTCTACAGTTTTCCTTTCTCTCCATGGTTACTCTACACAAACAATTTCCCTGCTGACATGGTCAGTACAAAACTGCCATAAATATGCACTGCAGATGTAATGTATTACTCACTCGTGGGGTGACTCATCTGGAGCAAGTTGGTAAAGAGCCATACTGGGGCCTGTGAGTCAGCAAGGCTGGTTTGCTATTGAGCTCGCACCTACGGGGTGGAAGCACATCTCAGTGCCTTTTGTGGAAACCCAGGGAGTCCTGCACGGGTGGCCCTGATGGCTCATTCAGGAGATGACTGCAAACTGGGGGAGGAAAGGCTTTTCCTGTTGTCGCTGGCAGGAGAAGAGGGCTTATGTAATGAGAGGGTGGCCACTGTGATCAGATGTGGGATTTGAGTCTGAGACCTCCCATAGTGAGAACCCAACCCTCAGTCACTGGAAGCCAAGAAAATGTTAGCACCTGAAGGAGGGCACACAACAGGCTGCAGATAGCAGAGGGAAAGCCATACAAACAGTGTCTCTTTTTTAGAGCAGAAAGCAAATTGCATGCATTGAGCCCATAACCTACAAATTTTCTCATGTTGCTGACCCTAACTCAGTCATAGCTCAAATGTATCCTGAGTCTTTATGCTCTCAGCATCCTCAGGATGCTCAGAAGTTTTCCCTATTTACCTCTTACTGTGGTCTGCTGATTCCCAGATATTAGATCATCATTCACAAGAATTCAGGGAGCCTGCCTCAGATCAATTAGGTTTTCATGATGACAGATTAAAGCAAAATTTGTTTAACAATATAATCAGTCACCACGATAAGCAAATGAAGGCTAAACCGAGGCCGATACAGCATGGGGAAGTTGCCTGCAGATCTGATAGGAGCCCTATGCAAATGTGCATGTGGAATAGAAACAAACTGAAATGTAAACTGAGGTAGCATTTATGTTTAAAATCAGTAGGGAAGTGCTGTGTTGCTCTGTTTGGGTTTGGTTTGGTGTGTTTTGTTTTGTTGTTTTTTCTGAAAGGATGACAGGGAAATTGACTGCTAGAAATCTGGCATAAGTATTGTGACTAAATTTCACGCAGGGCTGGAGCATCTGCAGGTGGAGGACATTGTATGAATGCCAGTGTAGGGACAGGAATGGAATTGGGACATCAAATCTCTCTTTTATTTTCTTAAGAAATAATTAAAAATATCCTCATCTAGCTGAAGCAGATGGCTACAATCACACCATTTTATCTCAGTCTGAATAAGGAAAAAATTTGTATCCTGGCTTCATGACACTCAAGCTGTTTCTCTTAGCCTTTTCCCCAGGAAGAGCCCCAGACACTTCACACCTTTGACATGCTCAAGTTTTTACCTGCTGGCCAGACTAGCTCCTGCTAACTATCCCTAAACTGTCCATAGCAGTTCAGAAATGCTAATCTACAACTCATATTCTGTGCTATCTCAAATGGTTATGATACATTTTTTCATAGAAGATACTGTGCTATGTGCTATATTGAGGCCTTCTGAAAGAGTTAGGCTTAAACAGCATGTCTGAAGTGTGTAAAGCACTTCTAGGTAATCATTTGTAGATTGGTTTGATTGTGCCAGGTCCAGCTCATAATTCCACTCTGCTGAGCAAACCTGAACCAGTGCTGTGATGCTCAGCGTGTTTGGGCTGGCTTTCATTCAGATAGCCTTGCAGCTCAGCTCTACCTTCATCCAGGCTTCTCTCTTGCCAGAGTAGTTGGTTTTCAGAACGACCTTGAGATCCAGGGTTAGCTGGTGGCATAGCCTCAAACCCTGGTGTCTGCATCTTCTGAGGGAGCATTCACCTCAGCACCCTACAGTCAAGAGGCCATGGAGTAACTCTGGGTTGTCATGCTTTGGAATTAACCACTCGTGGCCATGGCAAGCAGCACTGTTGCCTCCTTTTCTCTACAGAACTGTTTCCAAATCAACACTGTCAGGCTCCAAAAAGGGTTGGCTCACAGCCTGTTACATAGGGGAGATAAAGTTAGATGATCCCTTACACACTGTGAAACTTTGTGGGGGATAGTGCAAGAACCTCCTTTAAACAGACCCCTGTGAATACCTGGAGCCACTAAGATTGCTTTTGGTTTTGATGGGATTCCTGGATAGAATCTCCTCTTTTCTCTTGTATTTAAATCCCTCCTTCACTTCACTGCCCTGTGTCTTGGTATTGCAGTGATGCCTTTGTGGGACGCTTGCTGATCTCAAAGAGGCTGGTTGGGTGCCCAGACTAACTGTACCTGGTTGGATTCCTCCCTTCTCTGCCTGGGCTCCTCTCCACACTGTCAGGAAATGGTGCCTTCATAGAATCCATTCTGAGCCAGAAGTATGCCTTGCTGGATGCAGAGGCAGAAGCATGAAGACATTTGTCAGGTTTCTTGCAACAGGGAGGGGAATAACCATTAACCACTACCAAAGCTGATATGGTGCAGCGGAGCATGGATTTGGTTTTGTTTTTGTGGTTGTTTCCTGAGGCAAATTAGCAGTCTGAGGAGATGCTAAGTGGGTTTGGGTGGAAAGGGAAGAACTGATGCATGAAAAGAGCAGGATTAAGAAGGGGGAAGCCTTCCCTGGTTGAAGTGGAAGGGTGCAGGCATCCTTCAGACCACTTGTCAGCCTGAGAGCCATGGACTGCTTCCAACAGGTCCAAGAGCGGTAGCTAAGAAATGCACATTAGTAGGTTTTATTTTGCTTTGCGGGAGTCTGCTGCACAGCTGGAAAATGTAATTAGGTCCTTGTGTTGTAAAATGGGCTGTGCACACACTGCTCCAGGCTGAGATTAGAAGGGGAATCTGGGAACAGGTTAAGCACAGGCTGTGCTGCAGTGGCAATGTGCTTGCTGTGAATCTAAGAGGGTCTCAGAAGCAACCTCCTCTTGACCCCAACCATTCACCTGGAATGTTCAAGGCAGTCAGAATAGTTCCTTTGAAATGTGGAACACCTCATCTATGCCCTTCATTTTAGGTAGAGTGCTCAACCATTTCAGCAGGCAAGTCAAGTTTACAGGATAAATGTGGAGGTTTAATGAGGGAGCACACTTGAAGGAAGGGAATGGGACAGAAAGAGAATCCCAAGCAATAGGACCACCTCTACGAGAGATGTTCTTCCCTGAGGCAGAGGTTAAGAAACTGAGCTGAGAGAGGACAGCATGTAACAAAGGAAGGACTTCCCAGTCAGTGAACTGGTATGGAGAGACTGCAGGTTGGCATTTCCTGCATACCCTCTGTGGTTAGTTGCCTGCTGGAGAATACTTCTTTCTAGACCCAGGTGAAGAACTCTTCCTCCATCCAGCAAGTAAACACAGCACAGAGAGTATTGACCCCTGGTGATTCCTCTAAATGGGAGATAATCACTTGTTGGTACCATCAGCCATTCCTTCAAGTCTTACCTTAAGGAGCTGTACTTTTTGTTGTAGGTTCAGAGTTTTCTCTAGACATAAGTAGGAACAGTCAGTACAACCCAGTGTAGGAGACCTCTTGTTCTTACATTATTGCTTTGTTGCCTTCTGTGTGTGTGTGGTTTTGTTTTGTTTGTTTGGTTGTTTTTTTTTTTAACCTGGAGAAAGTCCAGACGAGAACAATAGTAAGACTCCAAAGGTTGCAAAGCCAAGCACCCTGCTGCAAGAAGCTGCCAGGAATGAAGCTGTTCACATCAGTTTAATCTTATCTCCTGTTTTCATTTATTTTTACAAGACCCCAAACATTTCAGCAGAAGGCCCCAATCTCTTTGGGCCTGGTGGTTGGAGAGTGAATCAGGCAGAGTGCACCATTAAGCAAACACTTGTGTTTAAGGCACAGTGTGGATATCCAGGAGAGCAAGTTATATTCTTGGCCTTGCTACCACCTTTTGTTTGATGTTGAGTTGGGTGAGATAAAATCATAATGGAAGTGTAGAAGGTGGCTGAATTATGGTGGTGGCTTAGCAATATGGGTGGTTAAATTTAAAAATGGGTGGTGGTTTGGCAGTATGAGTTATGGTTTTCTCCACTGTAGCTTTTTTTGGCCTCTACCTCACAACCTTTGTGTTCTTGTACCCAAGGTTTGTGTTTTTGTTTTGGTTGGTGATTGGGGTTTGGGTTTTTTTGGGTGTGGGTGTGTTTTGGTTTTTTGGTTTTTTTTTGTTTTTTTTTTGTTTTTTTTCCATAGCACACATTGTCCTGGAGAAGTGGGTAGATCCTTGGTGGTTTTTAGTTTGCTCAGAAGAACATTTAATCTCAATGATCATTTACTTGCACAGCTCATCGTGCTCCACTTGAGGGCGATGTGACCTGATTCGGCACACACGAGAGGCAATTCTGTGGGACTCATGAAATTTTGGCATCTAATAGTGGCTATCCAAATGAGGTTTAGGCGTCTGAGTTCCTACTGTAGTTGATGGAGATACAGTCAATACTAGTCAGTGCAGTCTGGAGGAAAGGTCAAGTTTCTCTAGAATAGACAGGCAACATCTGAGCACGTGAACTGCTTCCTGTGTGGGCTTGGCTGTGATGGGTAGAGTCATGTCTCCCTTCCATCTTAACGCCTTGTGTTTGTGAAATGGCTTGAGTTTCTTGTACAGTGCTAGCTGCTGTCCCAGAAGGATCTCCCAAAGGTCTTTGGTTATGTCTCCTGAGGCATGAGAAGTAACATTTGATATGTAGATGATCAGAGTGCTGGAGCAGCTCTGCTATGAGGAGAGGCTACAAGAGTTGGGGCTCTTCAGCTTGGAGAAGAGAAAGCTTCAAGGAGACCTTGCAGTGGCCTTCCAGTATCTGAAGGGGGCCTACAGGAAGGCTGGGGAGTGACTATTGACAAGGTCTTGTAATGGCAGGACGACGGGCAATGGGTTTAAACTGGCAGAGGGGAAATTTAGACTGGATGTTAGGAAGAAGTTCTTTCCAGTGAGAGTGGTGAGACACTGGCACAACTTGCCCAGGGAGGTTGTGGTTGCTCCCTCCCTGGAGGTGTTCAAGGCCAGGTTGGATGAGGCCTTGAGTGACCTGTTCTAGTGGGAGGTGTACCTGCCTATGGCAGGGGGTTGGAACTAGATGATCTTTGAGGTCCCTTCCAACCTTACCATTCCAGGATTCTATGATTCTATCTTAATTGAACAACCAAGTCCCAGCTCTTTGCTCACAATTATGGGAACTTGGACATTTAGGTAGTGTAGACAGAGGCACTGAGCTGCCTACATTTAAGGGTCTTGTATTCAAGCTAAGCCTTGTCCAGGTTATTGATGTCATTGAAGAAGGGAAGATGTCCAACTGGGTGTGGAAATTCAAGACTTTCTTGCTAAGGGGACTACACACCTGCCCCTCAGTCAGACTGTAAGGAAGGCACTTTGTGGGTCAAGATCTCAGATCAGGAAGAAGCCAGTGATGTTGTTGAACATACAAGTGATACTCCACTGCTAGATTCTATAGTTAGGTTTAGCTACAAAATATAGGGCAACAGACATTTAAAAGATATGAAACTTTGATTTTGTAGGGACCCAGGATACTACTTATGGCAAGAAATATATTGCAAGTCTCTGCAATCAAGGAGTAGATCATTTTTCATAGTCCAGGAAAGCTACCTTGCATTCCAGGAATATGGGGACAAGTAGTGACTGCTGGATAAATGTTAGCTCATTTAAGTGGTTCACCTCAGAGTTATGTCTGCTTTATCTGTCAAGATGATCAGCATTTAGCTTTCTTGTTTGAAGAAGGAAGAGGAGAGAAAATATCACTCATGAAAACATTTCAGTCCACTTAAAACTACATGAACCTGAATTAGTGTTACAGTGGCAATTGAAGCAGACATGCTAATTATCAGCAGCTTAAAGGTCTGTAATGAAATAAATGCATCACCATTGTTTCTAGCAGTAGTGCACCAGATATCCATGACAGTAACTTAGGAGTTTCTTTCTGGAGCTTGCCTCCCATGATCACATTCATAGGTGCCATAGAGGTCATATATTCTGCCTTACTCTGGTGTTCTGATCTGGTGAGAGTTTCACAGCAAGTACAGTACTTTTGGGTCAGAGGTCACACGAAAAGATTTAAGTCCTAGCAGATTTGGAGCAGAATCCAGAATCAGATATGCTTATGCTCTTGAAACTAGTTGAAGTTTAGACCAAACTTCATGGGTTCCAAAATGCCTCAGTGGGTATCCCCAAATACCTCTTACTTTGTTATGTGGGTATAGTCATCTTCTGAGGGTCAACCTAATAATGCTTTGGTTGAGTAAGGAAGGATATGGTTAATTTAGGGGACAAAAAAAAAGAAAAAATAAAGAAAAAAAAAAGAAGAAACTAAAGTGCTTTCTTATAATTAATTTTTATGTTAGTGAGTAAAAAAAAATGAGGTTTGGATGATTTGCTGCTTCTGTACCTCTGCCTTAGTTCTCAGGTAGACAAGATATCACTGTTCTCTTAGCCTTTGATACGGGGCAAAAGTAATAACAGAAGGGAATTAGTAAAGGAAAACCAGTTTCAAATGGGCACATTTCACACTCACCTGTGGACCTCACTCCTACAGGAATTCAGAGAAGAAGGGCTGAGCAGGGCTCATGACAGTTGGATAGTGTCTACCTTTGTACTAGGCAATTGTAGTTGGTCTGACAGAGGCAACCTTTCCAAAAATGCTTTGTGGGGCTCTCTGATCTTGGCTGTGGTCTTGCGTTTTCTCCCCAGACTGGGAGCAATAGCTCTGCTTACCTCCATCCCAGTGAAGCCATCCAGAAAGCCTTGGCACTGTGGTGGTTGACCCTTCAACCATCTGCTGGTAACAGCAGGAACCTTCTGGCTGCCTTGCTGTAGGAAGTACCTGGTGACGTTCTTGCAAGTGGGACTTCTGCTGAGCAATCTCCCTGCAGAGGGCTGAATTTACTGGCTGTGCCTTAAAAGCTTTCACCCTAATGCTGAAAGTAATGGGAATATACATTCCTGCTGGCCTGCTTGCTGCTACTTTGACATCATGCCACGTGGGGGAGGTGTTGGAAATAGGCAAATACTACAGAATTAAAAAAAAAAAATTAAATTTAAAAAATCACTCTGAGTTAAAAGGGAGGAGAGTCAAGAAAGGAAATACCTCAGGCAGAGAATTACTACTTCTGTATCAAAGCCAGCAGCTCCTTACTTTAATATTTAACACCCAGAAGAGCTGAGGGGGAGAATCTGAGAATGGGTGAGTATTTTCAAAGGCACCCAATTTTCCTTGGGTGCTTTTTTTCTAGTGAATATTCAGTTTGATGAGAAATGTGGTTTTTGGTCATAGGAAACACATTTATATGTTCAGCTGCAAATTGTTCAGCAGTTTCAGCTGGAAAGCAAAATGTGGAGAGCAGCTGGAAGCAGAAGTGACACCAAGTTCTACGACCAAAATCCAGCGTTCATTGCTGCTATTTTTCTCACTGATGTCAAAGAAAGGTGTTTCACTCTGGGTCAAATGGACTGTTCAAGGTGTCAGGAGAAGAAAACGCAGGAGGAGGCAACTTTTTACCTAAAGGAGGCATGTTGAGAAGAAGTAAAACACAATGTAAGGTGAAATGGGCACAGGCTGCAGCAGGTGAAATTCCTTTTGGACATAATACAAAGCATCTCCTTCGTGAGAGCACTGAACTGTTAGGAGAGAAGCCCAAAGAGGGTAAAAATGTCTCCATCTTCAGAGGTAACCAAAACTCATTGGAGTAAGGATTTGAACAACCAGAAATGAATGTAGACCTACTTTGATCAGGGCACTGAGCTAGAGACCTCTCGAGGTCCCTGACAACCCAAATTATTCTCCATTGCTGTGAAGTTGAGACAGAAGAATAAAATGAAGAAAAAGTTCCCCATTTCCCCCTCATCCCTCTCCTTTCAGTACAGGTGGAGGTTGGTGTTCTTGTGCTTTGCCATGCTTTTTATTTTTAATACCCCTGGCCCATACTGGGTTCCAATATCCATTTCAGCTGCTTTGCCTAATCAGTTAAGCTGGTTTGAAGTTATTTCAGTCCCCAGTGATGTGTCTGCATCAGTGACAGTGAAATCAATTGCACTTCAACAGGAAGCACTCTTATTGCATTGTCAGCACTTATGGGGATGTCTTTTGATGCTACAGGGACAGGGAAACAAATAAGACAAGGGCCAGACAAAGTACAAGGCAGATCTACAAGCTCACCAAAGGGAAGACAAGAAGTTGTTATTGAGAGAGGTTAAGCTGGTTGTCAAAGTGTCTTGGTACATACACTGAGATCTGCTCCCTTTCCCTGCTCCTCTAACCCATTTTGTTGGTAGGAAAGGGATATCTCAAGGTCCTGAGGCTGGTTCCAGGCTATAGAAAGCCAATCCAGACCAGCATAAAAGTCCATCTGTATCTAGTAAGTAGCTGCATCCAGGTCTTCTCAGAAAATAGCAATTTTTACTTTTCCCCTTCACTGTCTATTTGGAGGTGGTGTGCAAGAATCCATAAGGCAAGACTTAGTTCTGGGGCAGCAAGGTGTGGGATTTTTCTCTTGTTTCCAAACCTTTAGGCATTTAGGAGTTGTTAGTTTGTGTGGGATTTGGACTCTGCACCAGAGGCAGGAAAGGGACACAGTCCTTTGTGCTGGGTGTTAACAGGGCAAAAGCATTAATAGTGCTTGTCACATGTTTGGTTACCGTGGGGTTCTGGGCCTGATCCTACCTGCTGACTCCAGCAGAAAAGACTGTGGAATGGCTTTGTTTGGCCTGAGGTCACCTCTCATCCTTGCAAGTACCTGGAGAGTTAAGCAAGAGCCAGGATGCACAGTTAAACAAAATGCTTGCTGGCATGTGTGTTTTTCTGCACTGGCAAAAGCCCAGTTTGAGTAGATCCAGAAGGCTTTTGTCCCAAATATTTACAATATGCTGCTAAAAGGAACTGCTGGGTGTGACCTGGGGGGGGCCTTCTCTCCACCTCTTTGCCTGAGGGAGCTCCAAAACAATGCAAAGGGAGCTGGACTTCCTGCCAGGCTGGTCTCTGCCTTGGGAAGGGATGAAAGAAAACAAACCACAGACAGCAGATGTCCCTTATATTACTTAATACAGCCCACGGCGGGGGGTAGGAGAAGAACCTGCAGCGGATGGACCAGTTGAAAGCTCTGCTGGGGAACTGCCTTCCTACAGCTCTTGGGAAGGGCTGGGACCCAGAGTGGCCAGAGCCAGCAATGTGGTGAGTTGCTGCAGCCAGCTCAAATCGTGACTTTCTGTGGGTCACCACAGCTGCTTTGACTCCGCTCCAGCCAGCGAGAAATGGGGGAAAGCTGTTCTTTTGTCGGTCACTGGAAGAGGGTGTGCTTCCTCTGGAGCTTTGGAGTCCTCCCGTGAATCACAGAGAAAGGTCTATTCCTGCCCAGCACTGCTCTTCTGTGGTTTCAAAAGAAACTGTGCAAAAATCTTCATGCTTTTATTTGTAGAGTCTGTCCCAGTGGGACTTTACTGGTGTCTCTTCTCTCAAATTCAGAGACTTTTTCCTGGCTTAAAGGTAGCAGGTAATTGACTTACAGCTGCCTCTCCACGGGAAATTGCAGTCTCGTATTCACTTTTATGTTACTGCATCTCAGAATCACTTCCATGGATTCTGGGGGAAAGGAAGAATGTAAAGGTGTGAGTGGGATAGGTATCTACCTCTGGTCCCGAGCTTGCTGCGGCTTGCCCTAAGTATCAGAGGGAATGGAGCTTTGTCCTGATAAGGACTGTCATTAGTAAGAACCACCTGGTGATGATGGTCATCACAGCCTACTTAGGGGACCTCCACTTGGATCTGGATATCTGTCGTTCCTGAATTTTTCTTGAAAGGCCACTCTTGCTTTTACAAATGGTGATTATGTCTCTATCAAGGGTTGAGGCTGGGTTGGGCTGGGCTTGCAGGCCTCTCTATAAACCCTTTCCAAAGGAAAGAGAAAGGGAAAAGTGGAGAAGGCTGCTGGATTGGAAAAGAAAATTAGAACTACTTTAATGAAAATAATAAAATGAAATATACACAAATACAGAGAAAACCAAAATTGAACACAACCACACTGATGACAATCATGTCGCTGTCACCACTGTTGCTGTGAGAGGCACTGAGGAACTCCCAGGATGGAATCAGCTGCAGGTGAGAACTGGATTCAGGAGATGGATGCCAGAAGCACAGGAGCACAGGGGTTGGAATGAAAGTCAGAACGGACAGAGTGGCAGTTGTACAGCAACAGCCACTGAAGAAGAGACCTTGACACTCGTGATCCTTCAGCTTTATATTGAATATGACATACAGGGAATGGAACCCCTTGTTGGCCAGTTTAGGGTCACCTGTCCTGTCCACTCTTCTCTGTGGGTGTTACCTCTTACTTACTACACTCCCAGCATGGGGGACAAGATTTAGCAGTGACCTTAATCTCCACGGGAGCAAGTATAAGCAAGAGCTGTCCTGCACAGCAATCCTTGGTAGTAACTAAACACCAAGCACCATCACTGCTAGAAGCAGATTCTGTCTACGAAAACATGCTGCTAACTTCAGAAGACAGTTACTTAGGAGGAACTGAAATGAAAAGTAAAACTACTCAATGAAATTAGTTCTATTCTAACTCAGACTTAAGGACAGCCTCTTTCTTTGTAGAGGATCATGAGAGAAAGATCCTTACATTCTGTCCTGGCTTCCCATCTGCATTCCCATCCCAGCCCATGATTCTACAAGAGCCAGACTTGGTCAGCTTGAGTACCCATGCAGAAAAGTGAGTCTGCATCCTCTCCTGGCTTTCATCTCTCTATGGATTACTGACCACTGAACAGTGAAGGAGAAAACAGTTGCAAGGCTCAAAACCCAACACCTTCAAAGCAAGAAGCATGCTAACAAACCTAGAGGACCAGGCAGCCAATGCTACCCATATTAGCTTCAATTAAAAGGGCTAGCCAGCTCCATTCTTCAGGCTAAAAGTGATCTCTGGGAATGGTTCTCTGTGGAACTGTATTATATGAGCAGTTGTACGAAGGAGGTTTTAAGATGGCAGTGTAGGAACAGCTGGAGATCCCAGCAGCACATAGGGTTTCTCGGCTCAACCCAAGACTGTACCACAAGGATTGTGGTGATATAGGATCTACTTCCAATCAGACAAGGGCCTTGTCCCTTTTCCCACTGCCCTCCATGGAGAGTACATCACAACTGCCCCTTGGTGTAATACCGAAGGAGCCAAGCCCTGTTTACCTCTGCAGATAATTTGGTCCTGTGTGTTGCAGTGTCAGAGTTGCTAGGGATTGAATTGTCATGGCCACAGGTGCTCATGGGGAGCTGGCAGAGGAGATGTCTTTGTCATTCCTCATATGACCCTGCCTGCCCTCCACAGCTTCAGCAAGTGAAGCAGCTTCCACTCAAGATACAAAAGGCTTTTTGATTCCTTTTAGCTGTGTGCAGATGGACAATTGCTCTGGTACTTGCACATGGACCACCTGGCTGCATGGGATCTCCTGGCTGCATCACATTACTTGAGCATCTCCCCAGTGGCAGGAATGACTGTTTGGGGCTGTTCCTTTGAAAAGCTCTACTGTACCACTTCTAATATATCATTGATGTGGAAGTCTGGCCTGTTAAATGTTCATTATAAGAATCTGGTCAGAAATTAAAATTCTGAAGCATCCATGCATGTGAAAGCTTTCTCCTCATGTGATTGCCAGCAGGAAAGCTGATGATGTGGAGAAGCAGCCTTTGTATGATGACTTTCTGACCATACTTGTCCACACAGAGCCTCTGTGGGATATCATCAGCCAGCATCTATTGATGGGCCAGCACTGTCCAAGTCCTTCAAGCCATTTCTGTGTGGGCACAAAGAGTCCTCCAATGTTTTATGAAAAAAACATGCAAGTCCCAGAGGTTACCCATGAGTTGACAGTGAGTGTGGCCAGTTTGTGATATGAGGAGCCCTCTATGTGACATGGCCAGTGTTATAGTGCTCCTCTCTGAGTGCACTGATTCAGCTTTGCACTGAACAGCAAAGCAGGGACAGTTTCAAAGTAACTGGAGTTCCTTGAAATTTCTGGTCAAAGGATCACAGCAGTTCAGCTAGGAGGCTAGAGAATGAAAGGTTCTCACCACTACACAGATGTAAAAGTTAAGGCCATAACTCCTGTGACTGTGACTGAACGATCAGGCAGGGGCTGCTGGAGAGCTGTGACATGAGACAAGCTGACCCAGAGAGCAGCTCAGCAAGAAGGCCCATGTCGTTGGGCCGGGCAGGGTGGGGGGGTGCTGGGAAGCTGTAGTTTTATCTCCTTTGAGATGCCTTGGCCATAAGTACAGAAAGTGGTGTACTACCAGAGTTGGAGACATCATTGCCCTGGGGGAAGCTGAGCTATGGGGACTGAGCCCAGGCTTCAGCAGGTCTGTTGCAGCATGGCTGGTTTGGCTGCTCAGGAGCTGCTGGAAGTGCTCATGCTACCAGTCTGAGTGGAGATCTCCAGGGCCCAGAGCAGCCAGGGAGTGTGTGTGCATCAGTTACAGCTCAACTGGTGAACTACTTAGGTCTTGAGCATGGACTCCCACTGTCCATGAGCACAGGCCCTGGCATGACCTCACTGGCATTTCATAGGTGATGCCCAGGCACAGTTCGTGGGTTGTCAGATCCGGGAGACAGCCCCAGCAGGCAGTAGCAATGTGGGTGTCTTGTTTTGGAGGACAAGAACATCTTAGTAGAAGAGATGCAGACTGTGCTGCTGCACCTTGAGTCCTCAGAGCTGGAAAAGAGGCTCATCCTCACCCTGTGGGCTGGTGCAGTCAGGATGGTGTCAGGGTGCAGGATTGAGTCTGGCATTCAGGAAACTCCTGCTGTCCATCATGGGCACAAACCACTTCATATAATGGCCTCACAGAGATTCATCTGCTCATTGGTAGACACCTGGCTTCAGTAAGGTTAACACATGCATCCCCCAGCCCTGAAGGTGTTTAGGAAAATCTAGACTAGGTGGAACATGCAGTGAGACACTCTATGTTGCTTTGCTGATTTCCTGCCTTCTGGGTCTTCATTCTAGTACTTCTGCTCTGTCCTGATTTAAATACTCTGACAGTGAGGCAGTCCTGTGGCTCTCCAGAGACGTCCACATCTGAACACCACTTGCGAAAAACCCAACCTGGGAAATGCCCTGGTGCCATCCAGAGATACTGGAGACAAAGGAGAGAATCATAGAATCATAGAATCGTTGAGGCTGGAAGAGACCAAGTCCAACCACTCACCTGGAGCTTTCAATCCCACCACTACTGCTAAGATATCACCACCTTCTCTGTGTCTTTTAAATGCCTCCTGGGATGGTGACTGCACTGCCTCCCTGGACAGCCTGTTCCAATGCCTGATAAACCATTTCTGGGAAGAAAATTTTCCTAATATCCAACCTGACCTCCCCCTCAGCACAACTCGAGACTGTTTCCTCTTGTTCTGTCACTTGTTGCATTTAAGAAGAGACTGACGCCCACCTTGATTCAACCTCCTTTGGGGTGGCTGTGGAGGGTGATGTGGTCAGCCTCCTGAAGACTAAATAACCCCAGTTCCCTCAGCCATTCCTCATGTGTTCAAGGCCCTTCACCAGCTTGGTTGCTGTTCTTTGGACACACTCCAGCATCGTGATGTTCTTCTAGTGAGGGGCCCAAAACTGAACACAGTATTGGAAAAGAACTGCTGCCAGTTGCTGTGCTGGAGAGCAGCAGAGCTTCAGGCAGGCTGCTGCTCAGGGTTATCAGAGAGTTAAAAACGGTGAATAACAGGGCTAACAAAATCAAAAGAAGCTCCTTCCTTGGGCTGCCTGGAGAACAGGAAACTCTGCACGGGCAAGCGCGCAGAGGTGAACAAAGCGTTAAACCCTGGCAGAGCAGCTGCTGCTGACCTTCTGGTCCCAGCACGGCTAAACAAAGCTCCTGTTACAGCTGAACTTTAGTACCAACTTCTGCTGCTTGAGGGATCCTCTCAAAAGTACATGCCGAGCTGCAGTTGGCTGAGGTGCAGCTCAGCAGGGAATGGCGTAAGAGGCTGGCAGTGGGGTGAGGTCCCTGAAGACCATCGTGGCCTTTCTCTGGGCTTTCTGAAAACCCCTGCTCTGCTTTAGCCACGAGTTGAGGACTCCTGAAGCTGAAGGTTACTTCCAGACTAAGGTTTTCAGTAACCACCTATTGATAAGGGGCTTTGAGCAACCTGATTAGTGGAAGGTGGGTTTGGAACTAGATAATCTCTAAGGTGCCTTCAAACCCAAACCGTTCTGTGATGATAAATCCACCACAATTCTTTGAATCTCCACTTAGAATTTTGGCCTTCACAACATCCTGCAGCAGGGAGTTTGACAGATGAATTATGTGTGCTGGGAAAACATGTTTCTTTTTGTGCCTAAAATGTGCTTAATTGGAAGTTTTCTGAGTGCTCCTGAGTTCTCTGGCATGGGAAACAATGAACAACTCTTCAATATTCATATTTATCTTCTTATTCATGGTTTTACAACCTCTAATACCATATCCTCAGGGAACGCTTTCCTTTCAGAGGGAGAGTTCAAAGCCATTCAGTCTCTTTGGCTGTCCACCATGTACCTTTTGGTCCTAAGGTCAAGAGTTCTTCTTTATCTTGTCCTTATTGCTCCCAACCTGCTGTCATTATACTGACAGCAGAGTGAAGGAGGTGGGAACTGTGCGGTTGATGAAGGCAGACATTGCTCCTCAAGTGTGCCACCACCTAGGGTTGTATCTTGGGAGGCAGGTGACATTACCATTAGAGACTGACTCCATGGTGTGTGCTGATCATACATGACAACCTTAAGGCCAGCTCATTATGGCTAATATTGTTTCCTGAAAAGGCAGAAACTTTATTATGTAGCAACTTGTAGGCTCTTTGGGCTTTCTTGTTCCCAGTCCAGTGGTAAGGAGTATCCCAAAGTGGTTGAGCACTCACGAGCATGGCATGCAGGTCCTTGGGAATAATAAAAAAAAAGCAAATTACCATATTGGATCATTCTGGGCATGTAAAGCCTTGTCTTGGCATGATTGGTAGTTTCAAGAAAGCTATAAGAAACAGGAGGTGAGTACACTGCTTCTTCTACCAAGAGTTTTCCTGAGCTTTTAGTAAGCCATGTTTGTGGACTTATCCTCTCTGAGGCAGCACAACCCATAGACTCTCTCAGCAGGACCTCTGGGAATGTGCCTGGGGACTGGCTCATCCCTGTTTCACACCACCCATGGGCCACCCTACTCTCTCAATGCTCCCCTCCAACCCTGCTACTCTGCAGGCAGGAGACAGTTTGTGCAGCAGTAGGAACCCAAGCCTGGGGTCTCACTGCCTACAGGCATTATTGCAAAATATTTTTGGAGGCTGCAAAACAGCTGCTCAGAGTGGTCCTGTAGTGTTCTGTCCTAAGCAACAGATTTTGGGGATCTTTTTAATCTCCCAAATCCATAACCTGGTGCACTATGTAGTGCAGCCTGGATAAGAAGAGTATGGAAGAGCACATCCCCAAAAGCCAAATCTCTAACCTCTGCAATTACTTTGGACATTATGAATTACCAAGTAGATGCAGGACTAGAAGGAGAGAGGATGGGGAGAGCAGAGGTCCATTAGCAATTTGATACCCCCAGCATATGGCTAATTAAAATTTCTAATTAAGGCACTATAGGGGTGAAGAAAGGAAGCTCTTGGCCAAAAGTGTCCCTCCTTTTTCTGTATTTCCTTCGATAGCTTTATAAATTTCCCCCCCCTAAATTAACTAATTAATATCACCTAATCAGTTAATAGAATTAGCTAATTAGATTGCTTAATGGAATTTCTGAAGAGCAGATTTAGAAGCTCTTAAGGAGACCTTAATCACTTTTTATCTGGGAAGCAGGGCACCACTGTCTGCATTCATTCAGCAACTTCCAGCAACTGCCGTTATCAGCAGAATGCTGCTGAAAATCACTAATCAGGTTTGATCCTGCTCCAGAGTCACAGCTACAGTCACCAGCCAGGCTTGAAAGGTCCTCCAGAGTCTCATCTACAGTCACCAGCGAGGCTTGAAAGGTCCTCCAGAGTCATGGCTGCAGTCACCAGCCAGGCTTGAAAGGTCCTCCAGAGTCACAGCCACAGTCACCATACAGGCTTGAAAGGTTCTCCAGAGTCACAACTTATGGTCACCCAGGCTTGAAAGATCAGGCTGAGCCTTGCTGGCTTGCCTTTCTCTACTAGTATTGCCTGCACATAATTGCATTGACATTTCTTATTGCTTTTCAGTAGTGTGAAGTAGAAGTGAAGACTGGAGGGCTTATTCCGGGTCTTTGGGAACACCACACGAGAAAGGGAGATATTTGTGATCCAAGAGAAGCCCAGCTCACCAGGATGCTTACCAAGCCAAGCATGAGGACCTGGGAAAGAGTGGGCTGATCTGGGAGATCCTTTCATGAGAAGGGGTGCCTCCATGCTTCTCATGCCACCATGAGAAAGGATAGATCCTGAGTGACCCTCACAGCTTTGGCTTCCTGCAGTTGGGTCGATGCCTCCCAACCCAACATCTAGCTGAATGCAGTGGTGAGAAGAGAAGCAGGTTTCTGGTCTCCACACTGTATTGCTAATGTGTCTTTGAAGCAATTTCCAAGCTGTGTGCAGCTTCCAGCCGCCAAGTTCACTGGCATGTTATCAGAGAGGTTGTCAACAGCCACAGCAGAGTGTGGGATACACAATTCCACTTGAGTTCAGGAGCCTGCTGTCTGTTGCAGGCAGAAATTCAGTTTGGCCATCCGGGAGTCATTCAGTTGTGTCCCCTCTGGGCAAGCTCTGTCCACCCTGCAGCAAAAATCATGCTGACACAGCCTGAATTACAAACTCTGGGTTTGGACACCATGGCCTGGGATGGATGCAGCAGTTAACAGCTGCACTGTTGCTAGCAGCTGCTGTTATACTGATTGTATGATCTTCAATTCTCACCTTGATCATGGTGCAGAGCAGAAGAAGGACCCAATGTCACCTCTTACCATGGAGGCAGTGCTCTGCCTCTCTGTCAGCTCTGCCCATGTGATTTAATTAAACAATTAATCTATGTTAGACTCTTCCTACAATGACATGCTCTAGGAACCCTTAAGAGGTCATAATTTTCCAATGTTTATCAAGACAGGTACCTTCTCCAAAGTTGCCTCTAACATTCTAACCAGTACCCAGCACAGCTTCCCAGCTGGGTGGCAAAGTGGCTGGTACGACTTGGACCTCTGCAAATACAGCTGCAGGGTGATGGTGAGCAGTGGGAGCGAGAGTAGTCTCTGCATGAGGAAAACGAGAATGGCATTAGACCAAGACAGAAGGCAACCTTGAGACTTTCCAAACTTGTTTTCCTCCCACACTGAAATGAAAACAAGGCTTTTGGAATGTGGCATTTTCTTCAGTTGTAAGCCATGACGTCTCAACCCTGCCTGGAAGTTCAGAGGACATTTTTATCTCTGGTGGACACAGAACAGAATTCAAGACATAAGCCTGACAAGTCTGAAGGTCTCAGGATGGAGAGGGGTAGCTTAGGTAGGTCAGCAGCAAGGAGGGAATTCTTTCTAGAGCCTGATCCAAGGTCCTGGTTTGAATAACCCCGAGAAAGAGCCTATCTGTATGTGCTGGCTGTGCAGGACCAGTGTGTGCTGTCTCCCAGGCAAGCTGTCTAACACAGACACCTGAGTCTTTCTCCTGTGCCTCCCCAGAATTGTTCCAGTGAAGTCCCAATCAAAACCAAGAAAGAACACCATGCTGGGACTTAAGTCAGATATACAACACCATGTTCTCTTAGTAATGAAATCTAGGCAATTATCCAGGGAATTTGCCCCCATTTCCCTCTCTTGCTTGTGGATTTCCTGTGAACAAGCTGAGGCCTCTCGATTTCCTCAGTGTCTGGGTTTTGTTTTTTTTTTTTTTTTTTTTGTGTTTAACCTTCCCAGTCCCCATCCTAGGCTGGGGATTGCCTGCAAGCCAGCCCACATAGTTATTTTGCTGTAGAGGTGGTATGCTGTGCTGTGCAGTTTTTCTCCTCTTGGAGTGAAGTGGGACCAGAATGATGATGAGACAGCACCCTGTGAGCCTGGCTTCAAAACCTTGACATTTTATATCAAGAGGATAAATGGTTAGAAGGGTCTTAAGAGGAAGTTTAGGGCAACATTAGTCCTTTCTAGTGCAGATATATGAATCTGGTATTAATACTGTTCTCTTTAGAGAAAGTCAAGCATTTTAAATAGGATGATTTGCCTCTTCTGTGGAAGACACAGAGAGAAGCCAGTGAATGGACCTCATGTGATGGTCCTTCAGAGAGCAGCACAGAGATACTGGAGCAACCTAAACATCCTGGTGCCTCATCTTTGAATAGTTAGTTGTCACATTCTTCTCTTGACAACACTGAGGAAAATACCTGAGAACCTCCAGACTCCAAGCCCTGAGGCTTAGAGGAGCAGCCCAAGAGGAGGGTAACAAACCAGCCTTCTCCAGCTAACTGGCTGCAGTGTTGGGAAACACAAGCTGTTGTTCAAATCAGTCGTGGAATCTTTCAGGTTGGAAGAGACCTCTAAGATCCAATCCAGCTGTTAGCCGCATTGCTGTTCACCTTATTGCCAGTGCATTATGGACCTATCAGTTGTCACCAAGAATTACTGGGTTTTGGGGGCAAGGACACCAGTTCAGGCAGGAATCCATTGCCATAAAGCTTATCCAATATTAATAAAACAGATTCTGTCTCCTCCAAGGCTTCATGTGCTTCTGGTGCCACAAGACAATTGCCCATGGCACAGAGAGGAGAATCTGGAGACTTTCTGGGCACTGACATTAACCTAAAGAGTTGCAGTCCTTTTCTCACGGTGGCACTGGTTTCTGTGACATGGAAGTGGTGTGATGACTGGACAGCATCTATCCCAGTAGGAGCTGAAAACCAAAAAGAAGATATATCTCCTAGGACACTTTGAGCCTTAGCACTATGTTGTATGAAGTCTTTCTGAGGCAGAGTGTAAAATTCCTGATGAATTTGTGGCAGAGGCAGAACTTGCATCATTCTTTTCTGAACTCTTGTGCATTTCTATCATCCACAACTCCTGCAGCAAGAAGCTCCACAGCTCAACTGCACATTGGTTAATGAACCACATCCTTCTGTTTGTTTAAGCCATCTGCCTGTTAGTTTTACTTGTTGGTCTCTAATTCCTGCACTGGTGGAGACTGTGGACACCTGGCCCTTGTTTATCTTCTTTGAGCCACTGATGAGCTTTTAGACATCACATCCCTACTCTTTCCCCAGTGGCTTCCAAAGATAGACAGGTCCAAGCTGATTTGATCCTTTCACAGTGTGCTATACAAAGGGCATTCCATAACTGTGCTATATTTGTCTATTCCAGATGTTTCATATTCAGCAAAATAGTTGCAATAGCAAACTTTGTGTAAACTTCTGAAAAACATGGAAGTATGTGAGCATTTTGATCCTTTCCAACCCAAACCTTCCTATGATTCTATGACTGATTTTTGGAGAGATGGAAAATGAGATGAGCATAGGGGCACAGCAAACACACTGGGAGTATGGATAGAAATTTTAACTAAGATGCTGATCTCTGCATAATGCCTCCTATTTGTACAGGCTTTCTAAAAGAAATGAATAAAGAAGTAAATACTTATTTATTTAAATGTTAAACTCCCTGAAACTGGCTACCCCAAGCACTGCCTGATTTGTTGCTGAAGTGCTGACTAAGCATAAAATAGTTAACACTGGAAAGTTAAAATAACCCTCTCCTGGACACTCCTCTGGTGTGTCTGTTCTCACAGGCTCTGGTTCCTGGACTCCTTGAACACATGGACATTTTCTGGTTTCCAAAACTTCAAGCTTATATTAACTTTCCCCTGGTCAGGTCACTAGCAAAGCTGTGTAAACAAATGACCTGTAACCATAATCTACTTGAGTTCCCCCTATTGATTTCACTCTGCTATTTGCCTGCCAAATATTAGCAAACCTTCCTTCAGAAATGGAGAAACTTTTGAATGCTTCTTGGATGAGGTGAGTCAGGGCAGACTGAAAACAATCTGCTAATATCTTCTGATAATAGACCAGGATTGAGGAAGTGCACTGGTCTTGAATGGGACAGAGTTCATTTTCCTCACAGTATCTGCTATGGGCTGTGCTGAAAACAATGTTGGTGACACAGGGATGTTTTAGATACTGCTGAGCAGTGCTTACACAGAGTCAAGGCCTTTTCTGCTCCTCGTCTCACCCCACCAGAGGGTAGGTTCGGGGTGCACAAGGAGTTAGAAGGGGACACAGATGGGACAGCTGACTTTGGCTGACCAAAGAGATATTCCACATCATATGACATCATGCTCAGCAATACAAGTGGGAGGAAGGGGTTGGAAGGGGAGATGATGAAGATCCCTTCCAATCCAATGCATTCTATGATATTATGTTTGAAGTTATGACATTTGTCTTCCCAGGTCTCATGATGCAAGTCTTCCCTGCTTTCCTGAGGCTGGTTGAAAACCTGCTTGATAGTGAGAAGCAGTGAATGAATTCTTTATTTTCCTCTTGTTCTACCAATTATACTGTCTTAACCCACAAGCTTCCTCACCTTTACACTTCCTATTACCTCCTCCATTCCACTGGAGTGGGAGAACAGCAGTGTGGTCCTGAGCTGCTAGGAGCTTTAAACCATGACAGGAAGGCAATCATATTGAAATGATTAATAAAAACTCTTCAAGAAACATCATCCATGGTAGTCAATGATATTTCCATTTTGAAAGCATACCTGTTGCATAAAGAGACAACAATTAGAAGCACAGGGCCCTCCTGCATCTTGAAAACCTTTCATGCCATGACTCCTATGAGGAGAGCTCTTTTGAAGTGGCCTCCCCAGAGACTGGTCTTGCTCCACCACTGTTTAAGGTTTTGTATAAGTCATCTCACAGTGATATAGAATATGTAAGGGTGAGGAATCTCTTACAGTGTTACAGATGACACAGAAATGTGCAGGTTAGCAAATAAGGGACATATGAGTTATTCATATTGAGAGCTATGGAGCAGGTGCTTAACTGGTCGTGGTTCAGCAGGATGCTTTTAGTCCAGCTAAATGGAAGGCAATCCCTCTGGGAGTGAAGAATGCAAGGCTGTACTTGGAGAAAAGCAAGCTCTGTTTGAAAGCAGCATCTTGAGGAACAACTTCAGGGTCATCTGCAGTAACCTCTCAAGATGAGCCCTTGCTGCAATGCCATGGGGAAAAAAACCCCATATATAATCCTCAGATCAGTTAAAAGTTAGGCAATGTCAGCTGGGACAGGGAAAACACAGTCCTGGGAGTAGAGCTGTGCTGAGTCCAGGCATACTGGGAGAGCAAGTTTGAAGAAGGATTCAGGACACCCAGAGCTGGTCAACAGTATCTGGAAATCAAAGAAATTCAACCTTAGAGTAGACCTCATCTTCTTAGGGCTGGGGAAAACTGAACACAGAGCTGTCTGGAGAGTGATGGTGGACTGGGCTCCTCGCAGACAAGATGCTGAAAGTAAGCTGTAGCTCATCTCTGAGAAGACCTTTTTTAAGGGTGGAGCTGTATGAGTGGTGGCCTCCTCAATCAGTGAGGCTCTGTCTTTGGTCTCCTGTTTTGCCCACTTTTCAGGTTCTGGTTGGTCTAGAGTAAGATAAACCTGATGAGCTTCAGGCCGTCCTGAACTGTGCCAGAATGGACTCCTGCACAGGAGTCTTTGGGTTTCATAAGTAGAAACCAGTTCATGACTTATTGGCCTGTGGGGCAGGAGTCCACTTAGATGAGCCGATGCTTCCTTGCACCAGAGATTCCTGTTGCCCAAGTGTGGCTGCAGAGATCCAAATACTCACATGAACATGAGTGTGCAGCTACGTGTCCTCAAGATGCCCATCCCCACTGGTGATGTCCAGAGCAGCACCATGACTCCTTCATTCATTTAAAAATCCAGATGGATTTTTTTTATTCCCTCCTGTTCGCTTGCCCTTCACATTCTTTGAGGCACACGATTTACACAAGCAGGAGTCAGCTGCCTTTTCCTTCCCCCACAAAACAAAAAGAGACAGAGACAGAGAGAGAGAGAGGATTGTATATACAAAGAAAAAGCTCCAGAAGAACAACCTTACAGCTGACAGCTCAGACAGAGTCCCCCCCCAGGGAATGGAACACATTCTATTAACCATGATACACTAAGGAGCCTTCTGTATACATCACTTTCCAAAATGTTTTTAAAAGTTCATTAACTTCCCGTGGAAAGTTGTGGCTGCATCAGTTGCCTTCAAGCCATTTTCGACGACTCTTGGCCCTGGTTGGGGAATACTTTGTTGATTTAGACAGGTCTATTAGAAAGTGTAAGTCTGCTGGGATATATAAAAGGCAAAGCTTCACTCTCCTGAACATTTCCTTAGTGCAGCACTTTAAGAACTGCACGGGAAGCAGGCTTTGAATGCCTTGCTGCTTTTTAACTGCCGGACTTTCAGCTTGAATGTTTCAACTTGGTTAGTAACCTGTAAATGACACCAATAAAAAGGAATCTGAATGGGGAAGGAGGAGAGAAAGAGAAAGATGAGATCCATACAACATTTCTCCTGCTTCTGAGAAGGTGTTTCTAGCCAGTGATAAAAGCACTTGGCACCTGGCACTTCTCACTCAGTGAGGATCAGGTGCTGGAAAATTTGGTGGGACCCATTTACCCAAGGGAAAAAATGCTTGGTGGGGGCCAGGGGGAGAGTTAGTGAAAAAATGGCTGTGCCTGTAATATCAAGGCAGGGAGAATAGCGGAATGAAATGTTTTCAGGGTTGTTTGCACTGCTTTCTTTTTTTGGAGGTGCTTTCCCAAACCAGATCTCCTGGGGCTTCAGATAGGAATGAAGCATTTCCTTTTCCCAGTGTCTTGCAAGGTTGGGACCTGTGCCACACACAGAGGACCTGGGGACAGAGCTCCAGTGCTGGGTGCTCAAGACCTGCTCACCTGTGCCCTGAGTTCTGCTCCTGACACCAAAAGCCAGGTGACTTTTAGTAATGTTATTCTTGGGTTGACAGAGGGGAAATGGAAAAGGTCATGGGCAATCAGGCAAGACCAGTCCTAAGCAGATACCCTTGTGAAACTAGTTATCTAGGGTTTGCTGCAGCTTCTGGGGAGGTAAAATCTGACTCCTCTCCCTCTCTTCCCCAACAAATAATTACATTTTCTGGTTTTTATTCCTATTTCACTCCTGGTGCCAGCTGCCAAAATTTCCCCTTCCTTTTTATCTGACTGTTGCAACTTTAGGAAAAAAAAAAAAAAAAAAGAAAGAAGATTATGATAAAAAAGAAGAGGAGACCCAATCTGTCATCTTCATTTGAAAGTAAACCAATACAAACAGTTTGCTCAATGTATTTAATGTATTTATCTTTCAGAGGTTTTTTTTTGTTGGTTGTGTTTTGGGGGGTTGGGTTTGTTTTTTTGTTTGTGGGTTTTTTGTTTTGTTTTGTTTTTTTAATTTCTCCTCACTCAGACCAAATATTGCTCAGTGGCCAAAGAGAAACTGCTGTGTTTTTCTGGCTCTGCCACAGGTTGTGTGCTGTTAAGCCTAATACATATTTACTTACAATATTATTGCAGATGACTGAGCGCTGCCAGGCTGATAAGCATGTCCATTGGAGACTTTGGGGCACTTTTTCTTCTGCTGCTTTCCAAGCCTCCTTGTTGGAAGGAGTAATATATTGGAGAGTAAAGGTTTACTTCCTACCCTATAGGAATTTTTTAATTACCATTTTGACAGAGAACAAGTTTAACTGGCTCTTCAGCCACGGACTATAAGGTCATTGCTATCACAGACCATAAAGAAGATACAAAAATGAGGTAATAAAGTATATGGGCTGTGTATGTCTGGTAATTTAACATTATTCTTGTAACCCTGTGAGTCACCTGTGACTAATTTAAAAATGCTGAGGCACTTAGATGAAAGCCACAGTAAACCACCTAAATCAGACTCTGAGAGCGGTAAACACGGGGGGGGTGGGGAGGAGGGCTGGATCCAAGCTTTTATCTGAAAAGATGCAATCAAGATGTGCCTTCAGACAGTGGTTTGTAGATCCCCAAAAGCTACCTGCTTTGCACAGACATCCCAATTTGCTCTGCTTGCCTGCCTGAGCGCTGCTCCACCAGCACAGGAGCTGAATTAGGTCAAATCCAGAGGTTTTTGGGTAAGCGCTGGCTCTTGGGGGTGACAACGGTTCCTGGGAGTGCAAGTCCTGGGCTCCCACTGAGCAGACTGTAGGGGTTACTGCACAGCTGGCCCCAGGGCAACATCTCTTCAGTTGCTTGCTAAAGCTGTTTTATGCCAAGTGAGGGGCAGAGACACGAACTGCTGCTTCTGCTGCATGTCTGAGAGGTGCACTGTCTGAGAGGTGCTGCCTGCTTTAGATCTGGAGTACTGCTCTGCTCTTTTGGTTTCTTTTGTTTCCCTCTCTGTTCTTTGCCAGCAGTAGTGTGTGTGGTTTTCATCAGTCACAGAGCTGGAGGTAGAGGAAGCTTTTCTTGCATGTAGACAATATTTTCAGACAGGTTCCCCAAGCAGGCAGGGGTCAAGGTTGGGGTGCAGAGCTGGGCAAGAGCGCTGTCTGGAGAAGTGCCTGTGTGTCCTCCATGTCTCTTCACTGCAGAACCTGAGCTCTCAGCCAGGTTCCAGAACCAATTTGTCCTTGTGAAACCAATGCAACACTCAGGTCCCCAAAATCCTGCTTGTCCCCATCACCCTGAGCTGTGCATTCCCATTGCCTGGCAGCTAACCCTGGGGTGAGTTGGTTCAGGGAAACGAACCAGTGGAAAATTATTTGCTTGTTTGGAATGTTTTCTACTGGCTTAGATCTCTGAACTAGCTGCCAGCAGGAGGGCAGGTACCTCCAGGGAGAGGATGGGGATACCCAGGCAGGACTGGGATGAAGGATGGGATTCTCAGCAATGCCAGATCTGGTGAGTTAAAGGTTATGGGGATGTTCTACATTTAGGGAGACCTCTTTCTTCCCCATCTTCTCTACCCCTTGCAGGGATGTAATGGGACCTTTTGCCTGGTGGTGCTAAGTATTTTGTTTCCATGTAGAACGGGCACCAGAGGGGCCTTTTTAGCTCTTAATACCTGTTATTTCCACAGTAGCTCTAATCCAAAGATAAACCTTATGCCTAATGCCATCACTTTGGGTTGTGAGTTAGACTGGCTCTGAGGAATTCGATTCTGGAGTTCTCTTTGGAGGAAAATGAGGTGAACTCTGGCTGTGGAAAGCAGGCCAGGAAAGGAGAGCAGATAAATAATCACAGGGGCTGGGCATGTTTGAAGGAAACAGCGATGATCAATAGATATTGATCCTCTTCTTTAGTGTGCTCAGGCACTGCAGGCTGGAGAGGAAAAGCCCTTTTTTGCTTCTGGGGAGGTGTGGAAGGCAGGTTGTTCTCAATTTTCCCAGAAGCAGATGGGCCAGAGCTGGTTATACATGCTGTATGGCCCAGTGAGTGCTGATCCATGATGGGGGGAAGGGACATTCCCATACTGCAGAGCCTCAAACCCATGTGTTTTGTTGAATTCTCAGCAGAGCATTGCCCAGGCATGTGCCCCTTGATTTTGGAAACGAATCATTTTAGCTGGTGGTAATGGGGAAGGTCTCTTGTGATCTGCTTTGCCCTGCTGGTAAATCTGCTGCAGACTTTGGAAAGGTTCTGCAGTCTAACCACAACTTTGGAGGTAATCTGCAGAAGGAAGCTACAGGAAGAGAGAGGCATTATGGACTGAAGGGTGAACATAGATCCAGAGTATCTCAGAATAGAGTCTCTGAGACATCAAAAGACTCCTCAGGGCTGGTAGAAGAGAAGTGGTCCTCTGTTAGAGGCCAAGTTTGTCTCCTGAGACCAGGAGGACCAAGTGATCACCTGAGCAAAACATCCTCCCTTACTCACTCCTTGATGAAGCCATCAGACCCATCATGACTTCTCTGGACTGGGAATCTGGAAATGCCAGTTTCCCTCAGCTCAGACCTGGCCCAAGGAATGATTTCAGTTGAATCACTGCACCTCTCCCTGCTTCCCTTTCCCCTCTGTGCTTTTTGTCTTGTCAGATGAGCCTGTGAACTCTTTGCTGCCAGCATTGCCTATTGCATGTTCGTTCTGCATGTAGCATGAGACATCAGACCTCATCACAATCTCCAGCCCTCACTGCAATAAAGACAATGAGAATTCATTCCAGGCAGTCTTCATAAGACTTGTTATCAAACATCTACATTTCTTAGTTCCCTGAAAACGCAATTTCTGCCCCCAAAAAAGTTGCAGCATTTGGCTTCACTGTGCCATGATGTGAGGAAGGTGACTTGGGAGTAAGCCTACCTGAGTGTCTTCACAGAATTTGACACAGGTGACAAAGGTGACAGGTCTCGTGGAAAGATGACAACAGTTTTGACATGAATGATAACATTTTCAGCTAAAACAGTATTTACAAATGGTGACTGGAGAAGGAAGGGGGAAAGAAAGAACAAGCTGTTTGCTTAGACTTGGTGAAAAGTAGAATGCCATTGGAAGCCACGTTTTTGAGCCAAAAGCTGTGTTTTGATGGAATTCCACATTTCATTCAGAAATGTCTCTTGGCTGCGAGACACTGAGTGGTCAGTTCTGTTCCTTCCTGCATCCCAACAAGACACTTAGTGCTGTGCAAAAGCAGAGAGAGAGACCAAGGCTGTTCCAAGCAGCTCCCTGCCACCCAGACTAACTCTTATCTCTCACTTCTGATTGCTTTGTAACGTATATTTTGAGAAATGGAGGCAAAGCCTAGAAGCAAAATTGCCCAGTGTGTGACTTTCTGACACATAATCAATTGTCTGCTCACTGACTACAGACTAGCTGTGTTAATGTGTCTGTGGAGTCCTTCAATTTATCAGACAGGGCAGAAGCATCTCTGAGCTGGTTGGCAATAACAGAGGGGAGCAAAGTAACTGAATATAGCCATTTTTCCTCGAAGTAACTAATCATTCAGTCTATATTCATGGATTAGTTTTTGCTGGGTTTTTCAGCCTCTGGTTAGCCCACAAGCTGTGTCCTCAGGGTGTGTGTAAAAGAGAATTTGGCTAGGGAAAATGTTAAGCAGTGTCTAGTAATAAAGTGCTGCTTGGTAATATTTTTTTGGTGGAAATTTTAGATGAAACACTTGGCAGAACTTTATGGGTCAAACCTCTTCCTTTTTGGTGGATCAGTGGGTTTCTGAAACATCAAACAGTCTTATCCTATAGGTAGCTGTGACACAGATACCACCTGGTTTTAAAGGAAAACCACATAGGAATCTTTTTTTATAAGATTAAATTGAATCAGAGACACTATTGTAGATCTGTCAGGAAAAACTTTCTTAGGGCACTGATGTGGACCTGGGATGTTGAAATACTTGCATTGGGGATGCTCACAACCTGTAGGGGAAGCAGAGAAAGACCTGGGATATAATGGCTCACCAGGCTGAGACACCACATAACCATGACAAGGGGATGGGTCCTTCTCATCTTATTTCCAAACCCGCAGTGGACCAGGAGCAGGATGTGTTTACCCTTTGCAAGCAGCCAAGCATTCTCCCCTGTTCTACCCTTTAGCAGTGGCAATCAGAGCATTTCTCTGCTGAGACTTTTACTCTTCATTCCTTTGTTTCCCCCCCTGCTCCTTCTTTATTTGTGTACTTCAAGGAGTTTAAGCGAAGAGGGAGTTTCACCAAAGGAGGTGAGCTGATCACCTCTCATCCACACAAACTTTCCTAGACAACAGCACCCCAGTGCAGCTGGAGCTTGGACTAGATTAAAGAAAAATATTATGGGGATTTTTAATTTCCCTGTGTGGAGCTGGGAAATGAAGAGCCACCATGAGAGAAGTTTGCCAGGGGCAGTGAGTAGATGAGAATGTCAAGCCCAGTGAGAAACTACTGAGAAGTAGTGGAGCAGCATTTTTATTCGAAAGGAGTTCTCATCTCCAGCACTTGCTGCTCCGGGCGCCGAGTTGGAGTACAAAATGAGATCCCCAGGGTCCTACCAACAGGACAACATCTAAAGAGCCCTGCTCAATTACAATCATACGGCTGTTGTCACTCCCAATCTCCCTGTGTTCCCTGCGTGAGGAGAATGAAACATGAGGATGGGGGCTCTGCTGCCAGCTGTGCTGTGTGGGTTGGAAGGTGGGGAGAAGTGTTTCCTGGACTGATGCTGGATGTTTCTTGCAGCTACTGCTAATGTGACCCCTTCCTGCTCAGTTCGCTGTGTTAGCCATCATCTTTCAGTGGCTACAGCCCCTACAACAGGTTTTATCTCCTAGGTCCTGAGTTTGTATCACTTGACTTCTCACAATGCCTCTAATCTTGATGGAAAATCATTTTCAAACACTAACATAACTCAGAACTTAAATGCAATCTCCCAGTAGGGTTTCCAAGCCTGCATACCATTTCAGATAGAATTCAAAGCTAATTAGTTAAATCAGGGTCTGACACAGAGAGGTTGGACACCCCCTCAGCCACTGCCTGCAGGCATTCCTGTGGCTACTCTAGACCTTCACAGTGAACAATCCAGAGTCAGTGCAGGTAGTGTCAGTGTCCACGGTGTAAGATTTATGAGTGGAAGGAAGCCCATGTGATACAGACTGGAAGATTATGGGATTGAGAGCAGCCCTGCAGAGATGGGCTTGGTGGTGTTGGTGGATGAAAAGCTGGACATGAGCTGGCAATGTGCCCTTGCAGACCAGATGTCAACTGTATCCTGAGCTCCATCAAAAGCAGTGTGGGTAGCAGGTGGAGGGAGGGGATTCTGCCATTCTACTCTGCTCTGGTGAGGCCTCACCTAGAATATTTTGTCCATCTCTGGAGTCCTTAGCACAAAGACGTGGATCTGTTGAGTGGGTGCAGAGGAGGTCACAAAAATGAGGGCCAGAACCCCTCTACTGTGAAGGAAGGTTGAGAGAGTTGGGGTTGTTCAGCCTGAAGAAGAGAAGATTCTGGCAGGAGAAGAGGTGTCCCAAAGTCTCCTAGATGTTCTGAGGAAAAGGAAGGCTGAACTAAGGGACCTATGTGGATGTGACTTTTAATACATACCCCGAAGCTGAACAAGGATTATCTGTTCAAAACTCATCTTTCAAGTTTACCTCCCTTTCTTGCACCAAAATCCTGGGACACAGATGCAAAGGAAGCCAGGTTTCCTTCATTACTGCTTCCTGACAAACGTTCAGAGAGTGTCTGGCTAACACTTGGGATCTTAGAAAGTAACAGCAAGCTGAGGACTCAAACCTCTGCTGCACATCAAAATGCCAGAGTGCTTTGGTGCTGCTCAGTCCTTCTCATGGCACTGGTTAACTTGAATTAGCTTGTTCGAGAATGATGCCTTTTGTCTGAGTGTCACATGCAGGCTCAATGTGAACAGCAACAAGAAGAATAGCAGGGGAATAAAGGCCTTTGATGGGGGTTTATGATGACCACGTGTCTTCATTTTGCAGGGGTGGAAGTGTGCCCTCAGAGAGCCCATGGGAAAGTGTACGTGGCAGGCACCAGGACTGCAGACCTGGAGGAAACAAAACATCTAAAGGGGAGAAAAGGCAGTTCCTGGAGGGAAACAAGAAGGAGCCAGACACATCTTTACCAAGTGGTCTCTCCCCTTCAGGATCAATGGATCTTTAGGATTTCTTCCTAAAGCAGTGAACATGCTGAGAGTTGGAAATGCATGGACAAGCCTGTGTTTGAGTTGTCAGGTTGCTACCAAGGTCTGGTGCCTTGAGGAGTCATTTCGGATGTCCCATTAGTGGTTGGTTGTTGAGTACAAGGTTGACACTAAGCTTTTGGATGGCTGGCAAGGGCATTTAGAGAGGTGACACCATCTTCATCAGCACCGTGCAGTCCTACTTCAGCAGAGTGATCCCAGCCAGCATGGTGAGATTGCATTTAGGATCTGAGTTATGTCAGTGTTTGAAAATGATTTTCCATCAAGATTAGAGGCATTGTGAAAAGTCAAGTGATACAAACTCAGGACCTGGGAGATAAAACCTGTTGTAGGGGCTGTAGCCACTAAAAGATGATGTTTTGTCCTTTACATCTTTCAGGATATACTTCAAACATAAGCAGGATTAGCATTTCCCCACCAAATCCAGTCCTGTAGAGTCTGTTCAATGCAGGTGGTGTCACTGGGAAAACCACTGCAGATGACCCCAGGGAGGAGCAATGCTTAGATCTCACTTCAGACAGGCCTGGTATCTTTTCCTCAAGATGTTGGGACTGGAGTTGGGACCAGTCAACTTCTTCAAGGCCTGGAAGCAGAGTGGTCAAAGTGCACCTTAGGACTTAGAGACAGTGGGTGCAGTGGAGACTAGAATGTGTTCAGTGAAGAATACAGAATCACAGAATCATTTCAGTTAGAAAAGATCTTTAAGATGAATCATCAAGTCCAATCATTGGCTAGCTCTACCAAGTCTAGTGCTAAACCATGTCCCTCACTATCCCATTTCTGTGTCTTCTAAACACCTCCAGGCGTGGTGATTCAACCACTCTCCTTGGGAGCTTGTTCCAGTGTTTGAGAATCCGTTCAGAGAAGAATTTGCTTTTAATATCTGACCTCAATCTCCTCTGGTGAAACTTGAGGCCATTTCTGCTGATCTTGTCTCTTACAAGAGACTGTCTGCCATCTTGCTCCCACGTCCTTTTGGATAGACTGAGAATGTCTTCCCTCAGTCTGCTTTTCTCCAGGCTAAGCAATCCCAGTTTCCTTAACCACTCCTTGTAAGATCTTGCTCTCCAGATCCTTCACCAAGTTTATTGCCCTTCTCTGGACCTGCTCCAGCACCTCAATGCCTTTCTTGTAGTGTACAGTACTCAATGTGTGGCTTCACCGGTGCTGAGTAAAAGGAGACAAATCTTTTCCCTGGTCCTGCTGGCCACACTATCGATGATGCAGGCCAGGATACTGTTTGCCTTCTTGGCCACCTGGGAACACTGCTGGTTCAGATTCAGCCATCTGCCAACCATCACCCCCCAGGTGTCTCTCTGCTGGGCAGCTTTCCAGCCGCTCTGCCCCTGGCTTGGAGCGCTGCATGGGAATGTTGCATAACTGTGCAATGTCCAGGTTTCCTACTCCTGCAGTGGGGAACAGGCCTTCCTAGGGTGGAGGTTGAAGGCATTGCAGTTTGCTTTAGCTTTATCAGCCCTGGCAGCTGGTTTTTTGCTCTTCTGGTTGCTGTTTTCCTTTGAAGAAGTTGAGAAAGCCGTAGCCCCGGCACTTAGGAGTACACCGCCAAAGGGGACACGGAATTGTTTAGGATGAGGACTGGAAACAACCATGTCTGCTGCTTACAGAAGAGAGACTAACAATCTGATCTCTGCCAGGAACATGTAGCTGCACATGCCAGATTCCTTTGGTTCACAGCAGGCAGCTCCTTGCTGCCTCCAGAGTTGCCTTGTACTGATGTACAAGGAGACCCCTTCCTACCCTTCCCTGCTTCTCACCCTTCATCCTGTTGCTCTCTTCTTTCCTTGCTGAACTCACAGAGACATTTCCTTCAGGTTAGTCTCCCATCAGACCCTCATCAGGCCTGCCAAACCTTCTGTTGCAGGAGGAAAGTGTTGATGATGAATGATGGAAGAAGTGTGTGAAAGATCATGGGTCAGGCACCGGTTAATAGAGTGATTTTGTAACTCTGTTCTTGGATGTTTTCCTTTCCATCTCTTTATCTTGTCCCTCTTATCTCCACAGTAATTTGTGCTCCTTCCCAACACTGCAGGGGAGCTCAGAGCAGAGCTGTGATTTTCCTATTCTCTCCCAATCGGAGCACTGTGGTGCACACATCCTTACAGCAAATAATCCCCTATTGAAGGCTGCTTGGCTCCAACCTTAAAGCAATTTAGCAATCTACCATCTTAAACTGTCTAATGACAACTCTTCAAGCAATTGGAAAATTGTGGCCTTCGGTAAACTCTCCAGCTGAGTGAGAGCCAGTTTGTGTCTCTTCTACTCTCTCAGCAGGGCTTGGCACCCACAGTGAAAGTCAGGCTGCTCCTGTGTGCTTGGCATGGAGTTAATGCAGAGGCAGCATGCAAAGGGTGGGTTAAAGACCGTCCAAGGCTATATCTATGCTATTAAATAAAATGGACGAGGACTTGCTCCCTGGCACAGGCAGCAGCTGGCAGAGCGTATATGCCTGTGCATAACTCCCCTCCTCCTCTTCAGCACAGGAAGGTTGCATCTAAATCACCCATCTAGGATGTGTCCTTGGCTCAGTCATCAGCCTGAACTTGGGCTTGTGGCAGGACAGAGCTTGGCCAGACCTGTGTTCCCAATGGTGTAGCCTGACTGACTGCTGGGCATGTTAGGGACATTTCTCAGTTTACCAAGTCTGATGACATTTGGGTATCCCCATGGCAGATATCATGTTTGTAGCCTTGGTTTCTTATTGCTTAGCTGGAGGAGTGGGCAAAGCAGTGTGTGATGGGTTAGCACCTACTAATGTTTGCTGTCCAGCATCTGTAAAAGTTCCAGCTGGGATGCTGGGGAGATAAAAATGAACAGAAGGGGTTTATCCAGCCCCTCCATTGCTTTGCCATCAAAATAGATATAAATGAAAGAGAAATTGCCAAGGTTCTCCAGGATACAGGTAGGGAAAGGAGGCCTTGACATACCAAACAACTCCTGGAAATGTTGGAGGAGAGTGACTATAAGGAGCCATGCTGTTACGTTTTGCTGGCTGCAGAGGGATGGGGCAGGAAAGGCTGAGGTTATCTCACCTCTAATGAAGCTGTCAGGGAAGCAGCAATCAAAGTACACTCACTTCCCCAAAGTAGGCTAAACCTGGCTGAGGAGATTACATTTTTTGACACATTCAAACCTGTCTGGCAATCTGACAGCTTTCTTGCCTGAGGAAAGAAAGAAAGAAAAAAAGAAGATTAAATACATGGTATAGTATGTGTAAGGCCAAGGCACTGTAGAGGTTATGGGAGGAGAGATAGTGTGAGGGTGAGGCTTCACCCCAACAACCGTAAGAAAGTTGCCTCTCTGGCTCAGTTTACCCACCCCACTCTGCCTCATTGAATGCTTGGATAGTCTCAAATGTAACCCAGTTCTGGCATCACCTCATCATGCAGCAATTCATACTCATTGTGAGGCACTGGAAGCAAATTTCCAGGGCCCCATGAGCATCCTATCCTTCCTAAAGCTGACTGGGGCTAGCACTGGAGAAGGGTAATTGGAAAGGCAGGAAATCTCACACTCTGGCAGGGGCAGCCTGAGATGCAGAGTTGAAATGAGAGTGGATGGGTGGTATGAGCAGGGTACAGCATGTGTGTGCTGGCAACTGGCTTGGCTGAAGACTGTGGTGATAAAATGAGCAGAGCTCTATGCAAGGAGAGAGAGAAGAGCAGCAGGGATGTTGACTGACAAAGGCACAGCATGCTTGCAGAATCCAGCCAGCGTACTTTGGCCAAAGCACTCAACTGGTGTACATCAGGACTAGTTTCTTGTTTATGGGACAAATAAGGGCAGAAGACACTTACAGACCCATGTTCACCTGCAGTTCTCCAACACAACTCATCCCTAATTCAAACCATAGGAGTCTCGTCCTACTAAAGCACCTTCTGTAGCTCAGGGCTGTGATGAGGATGAGTATGGGAGATAAAGCCAGCATGTGAGGCTGTCTGCCAGCAGTCACTCTGCTGAAGGGCTGTCCTGCAGGAGAATGGCTGTAGCACCAGTCACACCAGGGCATATGTGCTCAGCCAGCTGCAGGATCCCTTGAGGGACTACAGCTCTTTCTGCCAGCACAACTCCTCTCTGCATGGGGCAAGGCAGCAAGAGTCAAAGCCCAAACTCAAGGATGGTCTTGGCTCCAGCTCTGCCCATTGTGGCTTGGACTCAGCAAGGCAAACGGATAAATTCCCACCCTGGTGCCAGAGCCAAACAATCCTACAATTTGGACAGCAATTTCATTGCACAGCCTGGCTCCAGTGTTATCAGCCCAGCCAGCTCCAGGGATGAGCAGAAACCGGAGCTGGGTTGAGGCCAGCAAGGCCAGCGCTGGGCTGAATGCACATCTCTGTGACACTTGGAGTTCTGGCTTTTATCTGTGTGCCTTTACAGCTTATCGTGTTTGCGCTGGGGCTCCGAAGATAACAATCTATTAACAGTAAAGTGAATTAGATCACTGCCTGGTTATTTCACTCAGCTGAGGCCAAACTGCTCTTGTCCATTCAGGAAATTGGTGCTACTTTATTCTGTCTGTGCACGAAAGCATGTCACCCTAATTACCTCCCGTCTCACTCAGCCCGAGCAACTCCGAAACGTTTGCAAGGCAGGAGGAGAAGCCATAACCTCATTAGAGCATGTTATCGTAGGAGATCAGACACTGGCAGGGCTTTGCTGTGACGAGCTGTTCACAGATGTTTTCTCTTGAAACTACAAAAGGGGAAGAGGACTCTGAAGCTGGTGATGGGGAAATAAACCCCCTCCAGTAACAAGGACAGTAAGCAGGTGCAGTGGCTCCCACCCTGCTCTTAGCTCAGCCTGCAGGGGGCCAGAGCAAGGAAACCTGGAGGGAGCTGTGGGCATGTGGCATGTAGGTTAGCAACAGGCTGCTCCTCAACAAATCTCAGTTTGGGGAGAGCATTTCTTGAATGTGTGCCATGAGCAAATAGACTTTTTGGGCAGCAGATAAACTGAAGGTGCAGACTGAGTGAGCGTGGGCTGGTGGACAGGTGGACTTGAGGTGTGTGGAGTCTGGTTTTGATGCTGTACAGCCTTATTTCTGAACCCTCTGAGATCTCCAATCCAGAGATGCTTAGAGGTGGTAGACCCTCCATCCACAGAAACATTCAAGGTCAGGTTGGATGTGGCTCTGAGCAACCTGATCTAGTTAAAGACATCCCTGCTTACTGCAAAGGGGTTGGGCTAACTGACATTTAAAGATTCCTTCCGAAGTAAAACATTCTATGATTGTATGAAATTGGATATTTTGGGTTTGGGGTTTTTTTGGGGGTTTTTTTGTTTGTTTTTTTTGTTTTGTTTTGTTTGTTTTGGTTTTTTGGGGGGCGTGGGTTGGGCCTGGGAGGGTGGGTGTTGGTTTTGTACAGGGTTTTTTTTTTTTGCCTCTCATATCATGAGCACTGTTGATGGAAGGAGAAACTTTTTCTTCCCCTGTAACCATAACAAAATAAAATGTCAAGCAAGCTAACCTGTTCTTGCAAGCCATTACCCAAAGTAAAAATACCAAAACCAAAGCCAAAACCCAATCATGGACATTTTTCACTGGGAAGTCTGTTTTGTTTCAGGTTAGGAGAGGGGCAATTTGTGGTAGCCAGGTTTGCCAGGAAGCATGGAAGCAGAGCAAGCTGGTTGTAACATGGAGGGCTGTGTCCAAACCCTGTACCTATGCCTTAGAGAAGCAGCCTGGTCAGGGCCAGCCATGGTGAATGCAGCTGGGACCAACTGGTCATGGCAAGTGAGCACAGCCTTGCCACAAGACCCACCACAGCAGTGCTTGCAAGTTGTAAGCAGTGCTTGCAAGTTGTAAGCAGTGCATCTTCCAGCTGGTAGACAGGCCCTAAGCATTTAAGAAACACCACTGAGCAGCTTCCCAATGAATATAAATCTCATCATTTGTGTCAGAATAAACTTAAATGACCCCTTTTATTATTAGCTGTTGGAAAGAAGCTGAAGTCATTAGTGTTTAATAGAGCCAGTGCTCACTGGCTGCTCACAGCAGCTCACTGCTGCTGCCTGTGCCAAGCCCATCTGGCAAAGGCACAAATTCCACCTTGCCAAGGGTACCCAGGCAGATTCTGGCAGTTTATTGATGACAGCATTTCAATGGGACTTTAGTTTAAGTCATGAGGACAGAAATATGCCCAGACTGACACCCCAGTCTTGATCCCATAGATTGTACCCATTGGAATTGGTGGGACTGCAGAGCAGGGATTTGATATTTGCTGCTTGGAGACATTTTGCTTGCTGGGACCATCCCAGCCAAAGCTGTTACAGATAAAAACGTGACCCTGCTCAGTTCTTCAGCAGCTTCTTAACTTCATGTTCTTTTTGACCCCTGCCCTCTGGGAATGTGGCTACCCTTAAGGCAAGCAGAACCAAGGGAGCCTTCCCCCTGCCTGTAGGATGCAGTTTCACCCTCAGTGAACGCTGAAGTGAAACAAAAAAAGCCTTGATGCAGAGGCCTCTGAAATGAAAGGCAGGTTTGGGTTGGGTGTTTTCTGGCTTTGAGCTCTGCTGCTTTGGATTATCCTGATACCAGCAGTTTCCAGCAGGTGAGACTGAGAAGTGTTGGGCAGTAGCCAGCCAGACTGGCTGAGCATCCATACACACAGACACTCCTTAGCAATGCTTTCCAACAGTTTTGGCTTCAAACCAAAAGTTCCATTCATCTGTTGACCATTGCCCAAGCTGAGGTCCTGGCTCTAAGCAACACTAAAAACTGGTGGAATTAAGCACAGCCCAGGATAAATCCCACCCAGCAGCTGTGCAGTACACACATTCTGCTGCTCCAAACATCTGCAGGAGATAGCAGTGTTAAAGTCGTGGGCGTGCTTCTGCCTGAACCACAGTATGTGTTGGTCAAGCCACAGTTCTCTGACCTTCACACGCTGCAGCTGCAATTTGGAGCCAGCCATGCAACTGGCTTCATATTCAGGCAATGACCTTGAATATGGCTTGAGGGTGTTTCCTGGCCTCTCTGGTTTAGGGAGCTGTAGATTTCAGATCTCTCACTAGGTCAGGAGGACAGAAAAGCCTAAGTCTGGTTTCTCTCTTTCCTTTTTCTGAGTTTTCCATTGGAAATTTTTATTCCAAGTACTTCAGAGATAACCTGGGTGAGTGAGCCCTGAGATGGAGAGTGGTCAGACTTTAGCTGAGCCAAACACACAAGCTTTGACTTCAGAGCCCCAAGGAGGAATTGTTTGACTGCTCTCTGCTCCAGTATGTGGAAAGTAGAGTTCATCCTCCTGCAGGACGTGTGCTGTGACTGCTCACACATGGGTACCTACAACAAATACAAACCCAAAAGACTTCCGTGGATCCCTGACCTCTGCAGGACGTTGCTATCTGAATCAGAAGACAAAAGGTTGCATACATGCATGTAGGCAGATGATTACTGTGAGAGAAGGGGAACCGTAAGATGGGAAAACAGAAAAGTCTGCTCTGATGGACACATCAAAGCCCAGAAATGGGCAAAGGATCATTCCCAGAAGCAGAACAAAAGGTGATTTTCCAAGCAGTGGAGTCGATGAGTCTGTCCTCTTACCCTCAGTCTCTGCTCTGGCTGGTGAAGCTGTTGCAAAACCATCTTCACATCTATGGTTCTGGCTTCACATCAACCCAGTACACGTACAGGATAGCTTCCAGAAATCCAGAGCCAAGCAATGTCTGCAAACACAAAGCCTGCAAGAAACCAGTTCACTCCCAAACCCTTTTGGTTATTTGGGGAGCAGTAAGAAGGTGACATAATAGAGGATAGATGGCAAAGGTGCAGAAGGCTGCTTAACCCAGGGGAGCCAAGTGAAAGACAGGGACATTGAAGGCATGTACCTCTTACAGTTGTAGAGTGATTTATTGAAAGCTGAAAGTAGGAATTGCCAGGCATTCTTTGTTTCCATGGTACCATAAAAAATGGATGGGAAGTGACTGGGCTGTCTTGTAGCTTGAACGTTTCATTGGCATGTCGCAGAAACCTCCAGAGGATGCCTTGAGGGCACAAGAACAGGCTGATGGAATGTGCTGGTTTGTTAATTTAATAGCAGACAGTGTTTTCCCTTAACACTGAACATGCAAATTAGGGTGGTGAATCAGGTCAGCACACCTCCCCTGCGCTGCCAGTGTCAGGACTCTACTCTCACAGGGCATCTCCTCCAGGATGCTGAGGTGCCCCAGGCACCCCCTTGCAGTACCCAGCGGGATCAGACTGCAGGAGAGATTTTGGACTCTGAAGCATCTAGTGGGAAATGCAAAACAGTATTTTGTGTTGTGTAAAAGCCAGTCTAAAGTACATGGTGCTATGCAAGACTGTACAATGGATCGATGTGCACATTGATAGGAGTACTAGAAAGTGCAGGTTGTATGTGCCTCGATGGGGATTTTATCAATGAATCTTTCTAGACAATTAAGGAACAGACACACCAGGTTTATTTGGAATTGGTAAACACACTGTGGCATTTTAAAATTAAGCTACAGGATGCCACAGTCAGGACATGACTCTCTTAAAGCTTAAAAGGTGCTTCTTCAAACCCGGCAGAAAGGATATCCACCTATAAACTGTGTATACCATTTTGAAGTCCTTTCTGCAGAACTACAGCATTTTGACCTCCATCAGGTGCCCTCAGCATTTCCAAGAGGTGGTTGATGAGTCTTACACAGATGTTGTGTGTGGGCACACACATAGGTATGTGTGCATATGCATCCTAAAATCCAAAGCACACATCTTTGCCATCGCAAAAGTGAGTCCAGTCCTGCCACTGAGAGGGATGATGTTTTGGGAAAGGTCCAATCTTGTCACAGACAGAGGCTCCTCAGAGGACAGATGTAATCCAAAATGAAGCTAATTTAGTGGAGCTCTGCTCATTTGAACCAACCAAAGATAACTGAACTCAGTGACTTACTCTCCCCTGTTGTAGCTAGGAGAGGATCCCAGCTGTAGCTTTGCTCTGAAATGCCCAGGACATCTGCAGTCGGTGCCCATGAGCGAGCTTCATTTCATACTTCCTGAGGCTTATGCAGTCGTCTCTCAAAGCTTCAGTGTGACACTGGGCATGGGCTTCACAGCAGGAACAGTCCTGCCTGGTGGGGGTGGAACCCAGTGCTGACACTGATGTGCTTCGACTGCTCTTTGGGGAAACGATCTATCAGATCCAATCTCACACATCCTCCACCTTGCTCTGGTCTCCACAGTGTGGTCTCCAGTGTGGGGGTGGCTGGGCTGGACCCACTCCAGCTATGACATGCAGCCAGCTGGTTTTATTTTCTGTTGCCTGATGGCTTTGTGCTCATCTCCCTCTCTATATATCTTGTGCATTCCCAGAGTACAGGGTTGAGTTTCAGGCATTGTGGCCTACACTGGAGTTCTGTTACTCCACCAGCCAGGAAAAAAAGTGATGAGACATTCTCACCAAGCTGTCAAGATCTCATGCTGCCATTTTGTTTGTTTGTTTCTTTGTTTGTTTGTATTTAGGAGAGAAATTGCTGATTTCTATTGAGAGACTGGGTTAGGGTTAGTTTAGAGATTGCTATTGTGTGGGAAGTTGTCTCCTAGAAGATCCTGCAAGAGAATTTTTGTGTTTTGAGAGGAACTCCACCAACTTTCCCTGTGTCACCTCAGCTGCTCCCAGTATGAGCCAGGAGGATAAACACAGAATGAGAACCTTTTCTAGAGGAAAAAAGGGAGCAACTGTCACAAAAATCTGACTGAAGCTCATTCCCAAACAATTCAGTGCCAGCTGCACAGCAGGAAAGTGGATCCAAATGGACAGTTGCAGCAGTCATGTTTGATCTCTTACACAGAGGCCAGAGGCTGCATCAGTGCCAAGTCCTGCATTGCTACCAATAGCCTGAGGATGAATGGGACTCTGCTCCTAGCAGGTCAGCTGATCTTAATTTAATGACAAGGTGGTGGAGAATATACCATGTCTCTTTCTAATTAGTGATTAAGTCCTTTTGGTGTTGCATTTACTTCACCTGACTTCCATCATGTGCATCCCTGTGGCCACATCTATATTATGGTGAGTAGCTGTAGGCTTGAGTTGGTTGAGCTGAGTGTCTCTGTCATTTCTGGGGCATTTCCAAGCCAGCTAAAACCAAGACATGTAAAAGCCCAGGCTAACTGTAAATGCACATTCAGACCACACAACGCCCACTCATACTTAAACTGAGTGCCTGAATCTTTTAGAATTCCTCCAACAGTTGTCCTGCTCAGGGATGGCATTTTAAATAAGAGTGTGTGATAATTCACTTAGGGAAGTGAGTTTTAGATGTGCACAGATTGCCTATGCTGCAATGAAGTGTGGATATAACTAAACAAATTTCAAATTGTGCTGACAGGTGCCTCTCCATGACACCAGGATGCATCATATATATTGTAAAACCTGCCTCAGAAACACAAGAGATTAGCCCCACAGTTTACTTCAGGTGCTGTTCTCTTGTGTAAAACATGTTTTGGTCTGTTTGCACTGTGCTCTCATGCAAGAAGTGGAGAGGGATGTGCAAATCCATCAAAAAACAAGGCACAAGAGTTTTTTCAGCAGCATGACTGCAACAAGAGTGTACTGTAGCTCTGTAGCACACTCTTTGTAGGATGCTCCAATAGAGCTGGGGAGACAGACGGCTGGGGCAAAGTGAATAATCTAGTATCAAACACGCTATCCAGCAAGCACTCATCAGGATCCTATGCAGATCATAGTTTATCTGCTCTTGCAGGTCCAACTGTATGTGTCCCATCAAACGTCCTCAACCATGCCCCTGGAACGGAAACAAATCCAGTCTGTTTTGTTCACATCTACTCCAGAGGGTTTGAGAGAACTTGCAGCATTATGCAGCTAGCAATTCTCATCCTGTGTCCAGTTTAGCATCCTCTCCAACATAGGCACTGACCTCTGCTGTGTAATGGATACCAGACAGAGAATTAACCATTCCTCTGTTCTTATTTAGTTAGGAAGCAGTAACCTTTCAGTGCTCCCTGATGTACCAGATATGTCAGAGCATCCCACCCTGACTTCAAAGGAATGTCACAGGAATAGGAAGCACAGAACCAGCAGCAAAGTAATTAGTAACATGATCTGGTAAAGCAAGTCCTCTGCTCCACTTCCTAATGCCAGTCAGTATGTTTCCATTAATGTTACAATGTGTTAAAAGAGAGGGAATACTGAGAAATGAAGTCCCTCCTAAAAAGAATTGAACACCCCTTTGCTGTGTATTCGTAGTAAAAAACCTGAAAACATACAGCTAAGGATTCACAGCAAAAGGGATGGAAAAGAAAAGAAAAGAAAAGAAAAGAAAAGAAAAGAAAAGAAAAGAAAAGAAAAGAAAAGAAAAGAAAAGAAAAGAAAAGAAAAGAAAAGAAAAGAAAAGAAAAGAAAAGAAAAGAAAAGAAAAGAAAAGGAAAGAAAAGAACACAGGGAATAGATTTAAAACCTGCACTGGAGAATAA